>PVKM010034342.1:0-15568 GCA_004027735.1 Carollia perspicillata
AGGCTTCATGGCCGCGTGGGCTGCACAAAGCCGCCAGGGTGTTGCTCCCGTCTCTTGCTTTGACTCCTTTGTCTCAGCTTCATTCCAGGCTGAGAGTCCCCGTGTTTCAGCCAGAAAGGCCACGAGTAGTCCCGTGCTGCCTACTTCTAATTCAGCAAAACTATAAGCAAGGGAAGGGACGTCTTACTCCCATATTCTCAGCCAAGACCCCAGGGCCAGTTTTCATAGGGCTTGGGTCATTTTTCCATCCTTGAATTTCACCGTGGTGTCCAAGAAGATCAAGTGCATAGATGGGCTGAGCCTGGCCTGTCGGTTCACCCTTGGAGCTGCAAGCTAGAATCCCCAACCCGAACCTCAGCCTGGGAATGAGAAAGGTGGTCCCCCAGGGTTGTTACCAAAGGAAGAAGAAAGGCCTTGGGGTGTGCAAAACTGCAGCATGGAGACACACTACAGTTTAGATCTCCCCAACGCGGTTTAGGTGTGGTCCGTGAGGCGGCCAACATAGGGTATTTTTCCAACACAGACCAGACCCTGCGCATTTCAGAGAAATTAGCCCTCAGGAGCTAGGGTAACCCGCCCAAAGGGAGTCAGCTGGTGAGTGATTGAACCCAGGTTCCAGGATTGGGTATTATCAAACTCCAAAATAGGACTGTGGTCCGTATGAAATGATTTTAAATTTTACTTCTCATTAAGATCTTCTTACACACCTGGTGCAGACCCCACCTCAAATATATAGCCACACGGATGGAAAGACTGACTGAGCTTATGACGCTATGGACAAATCCGTTAGCCACTATCTACGTAGTTATATTTTCCCGACCATGTCCAAACTGTTGGATCTTTTTGGAAATCATTGCTGTTCTTCATTTCTAGTCTTGGGGTTCTTTGCATTTTCCTTTAGAGCCTTTGTTTCTGACCTTGACCTTAAGTGACACAGTTCATGTCATTGGTCATAGCAAGTAAGATCGGGCTCCTTGGGTGGGTGCTTTCTCTCTCTCATCTTTAATCTTCAACTTTTCCAAGGTTTGTTAACAAAAGTAGGCTACCACATAAGGGGGGGAAAAAACAAAGGCTTTGCTAGGTCACTCTTCTCTATTGGATATTATTTTATTTCTCAGAAAAGAGAGAATTAGGAGAAAGCTATTTCCTCCCATTTTCCACACCACCTAGGGGAATCTAATTCAATTTTTCTCTCAAAATTTGTAGTGAAAAGTCAAAGTACAGAACGAGGTTGCTTAGTATGTTCTTTTGCACAGATTCGACTTTTATTCCAGCCATACAGCTATTTATTCAGCCTGATTCATTTTTAATCAGACTCTAATAGAACCATTTGAAGAAATAAGACCTTTTTAAAAGTGGACAAGTATGCATATTTATGAGATGTCAAAAAGGGGCCTGACAACCCAAGCCCATAAAGGAACCCTGCAATGTCAGGTGCTCTCGGGGCCGGAGCCAGGGCCTTCCCAGACTCTGGCTTTGCAGAGCACAGGGGAACTTCAGGGTTATTCCCGCCCTGTTTTTCTTCTGTCCCAGTTTCATAGAATAAACAAGGAGAATTATGCTGCTTAATCCAAGGAAGCATCTGAGAAATTACCATGGTATATAGTTCACATCAAATTGGAATAAAAAAATAGATAAAATATTTCCCTCCTGTGGGGTTTTTTCCCTATTAAAAAAAAAACAGAAAAGAAATCTAACCTAGCCATTGATTGCTGTAAACCACAGAATGGATGAGTATGTGTGAAAATAACATCAGCAGTCTTTGGAGTTGCGTCTAACGTCAGGAATCTATTTATAGTTTTCACAAACAGGGAAGCTGACGGTCTTAACAGGTTGGAGCTTGTGTTCTCCACGTGAGCACGGGTGGAAGGCCCACGGGCTGGGGGCTCTGAGAGCGAGCACCTCACCGGGCCTCAGTCTCCTTCTAGCAGCCCACCTACCCGTCCATCACTCAACAGAGCTTCTGTTCTCATGGCTACCAAGCCAGAAGTCCCTCTAGCATTTCAATCTGGACCCGAGACAAGAAAAAACAGGAGGAAAGAAGAGAAGGGGCACAAAGCCAAGGCAATGATTTCATTGAAGCTGTCCTGTTTCAAAAGCGTTCCTGAACACCCCTCCTCGCAACTTCTGGTCATATCTCATTGGTCAGAAAGACATAACATGGCCAGTCCTAGAGGCGGGGAAGCCTGGGAGAGCAAGCATTATAGTTTTCCCATATAGAGCAAGGCAAGAAAGAAGGCAGTGTGTGAAACACTTCTAAGTAGCCAAGCCATGAATTTGCTGTATCTCCCTGTTGGCATCACTACCATTTATTGAATACTTCCTATCCACCAACATCTGTGATATGTACTTCACATGGACTATTTCATTTCATTTTGTAACAATCCTATATTATAGGTGCTAATAGAAGTCCATATGACAGGTGGGGAAACTGAGACTCAGACAGGGCCACCCAGCAGGTTCGTGGTAGAGCTAGGCCTTGAACTCAGGCCCCTTGGCTCCACAGTCCAAGCTCCTAACGCCATGCTGCCCCGTCTCTCTTGTGGATTCTAGAATCATGAACAACAATCATTTGTATTTCTGGCACTGGAGGTCCCTCCATTTTCTGTCTTCTCAAAAAGAATCAGAATATAAAGATTCACCATGCCTGTATTGGGCATCTAGGGTCCCCTAGTAATTGCTAATTGGGCTTGCATCCGTTTAGTTTTAATTGAACAAGCTCTTTACATCCCTGTCTTCAGATTGATTGGTTGGGCAGAAAACAGCAGCAGTCTGGATTGTGATAATCACCTTGTTAAATCTGTCTTCTATCCTCGGCACCTCTTACCTACGCAGATGCCTCGTGACTGTAGTGAATGGGTCACAGAGCGCGGTCACATACCTGCTTCAATCTCAGACAACACGTCATCCCAAATGCATAAGCTCCCGGTTCTGTGTCATAGTCATGGTGCTCTCGTCTCCCTGGCAAGGCTTAGGACTAGAAAAGGGGCTATGTTTAATACCGTCCGAAAAAGCCAACAGTTTAGTGAGTCATATAATCTGATGCATCACTGTGGGCAAGTTTAGGATTTCACGTAATGTTTAAATGGAACTTTCATGGGGTTTTTGAAATGCCATGAGGATCTCCAAGCCAATGTATTGCTTAAATGTAGGAGAAGGCTTTCTGGTCCTTGTTCCATCAATTTTGGGAGCTAACCAATTGCCTTATATACTTAAAAAAAATCATAAGATCCCAGTGTCCATGAAGAACTGATCAACAGCCTAGATTTTATTTTTATACTCCCAGAGAAAACTGCGTAACCGTGCATTTCTCTGCTTCCAAAAAAATAGGCCTCTATCAGTTTTCCAATAATAGACCTCGGGAGAGCAAAGCACCGCCAACCAGGGTCCTTATTAGATTCTCAATCCACTGTGAGAGAATGGGTTCGAGAGCTGTAGGGAGACCTGCCGGGTAGATGCACGGGGTGGCCCCCTGGAGCCCCAAGCCCCTTCTTCCCGGAGGGCTTCTCCTGGGAGACCGGAAGCCAAACCCGAGTGGGATGTCCAGCCTCTCTGTCGGTCTGTTAGAATGTGGCTGCTTTCCCAAAAGTACGCGATAAGCAGATGTCCGTTCGACGTTGAACTTTGGCCATGGCAGAGTTTATAAACATACACCTGAGAACATGTTTGCTCAGCAGCGACAGCTGCTGCTGTTGGAGTCCGGGACCTGTGGGTGCAGGGAAGAGTGGCCGGACTCTGGAGAGGCTGAGCCCACCCTCCCCGTGGCGTCAGGCTCAGGTCAGGCCCCTCTCGTAACTGAATCTTACACCTCTTGCTCTCAGATTAAGGTTGCTAATAGCAATCGCTTCTATTTAGTCAGCGCTACGTGCCGGGTGCCGAGTGCAGATGTAAGCTCAGACGGGCGTCGGGGGACTCGCCTTAGCAAGGCCTTGAGCAAAGGAGAAGTTTGTTTCTCTTTGCTTGCACTTGGGAGGTACGTGTCCCGGGGCTGGGATGGTGGCTTTACTCCACACACCTGCCTGGACCCACCCTCTCTGCCTGCGTCAGAGGAAGACCCAGACGCCACTCTTGCCAGGTGGCCAAGGTGGTTCAACATCATGCTCATGTTCCAGAAAGTAAATCAGGAACAGACGGAGAAGTGTAGGCCCAGCCCGGGGGTCAGAGACTCCACCCCTGCCAATGTCCCATTGGCTGGAACACAGTCCCGTGGCCACACCCCCCTACAGGAGGTCCCGGGGAATGCAGTCTTTGCACGTGCAGCCCCGTGCCCACCTCTGGTGTGGAAAAAGGAAGGACACACCCATTAGCCATCTTGCCCCATTGTATTGCTCCATGCTACACCCCCAGCCACCCTAAAGGGGGTATTTTATTACCCTTGCGTGACGGAGAAGTGAACTGAGCTCACGAACTCACCTAAGGTACCCGCTGCAGCCAGACGGCGGGAGCCCACGGCCTGCTCTTACCCACTGCTTTCGGTGGTCTCTTTTGGATAAATCCCATATTCATTTTAGCTTATTTTTCATTTATTTAATGCACAATTACATGGGTTTTAGTCCATCCTAAAGTTGTGCAACCATCCGCACTGAATTCCACAGAACGTCATCATTCCTAACAAAGCCCCTCCCCACCCTGCCCTCCCCCAGCTCCCAGCGGTCACTCCTGGATGGGCGGCTGCCTGTGGAGGTCTGCCTTTTCTGGGTATTTCACACACATGAAAACATACACCGTGTGGCCTTCCGTCTCTGGCGTCTTTGACTTGGTGTGTTGGCAAGGTTCGTCCACAACAAAGCATGTGTCAGTACTTCATTGTTTTTGTCCAGATAATGTCCCCTCGTATGCATATACTGCATTTCGTTATTCGTGGGCTGGTGAATATCTGTGCTGTTCCCAGTTTTGGGCTATCATGAACATTCGTGTCTTCAGTGTTCGTGAGGACATGGTTTTCGTCTCTTGGGTAAAAGACCTAGGAGTCGAATTGTTGGGCCCCACGCTGCCTGGCCATAGCGGTGGCTGCGGTGGCAACTGCAGAAGCAACAGTCGGTGAAACTGGCCCTCATTAAGAATTCTGGGTCAGGGACTCCCCGAGGGGCGCATATGTGCTATCTCATGGGATTCCCCCAAGACCGTTCTTTGAAATACACCCAGCGGTTGTCCCTGTTTTACAGACAAGGCCGCTGAGACCCGGTCACACTTAGGAGGACAGCGTGCCCTGTGCAGTGGTCAGAGCAGAGTTCTGGAGGCCAGCTGCCGACAGTCAGCATCCCGACTCACTCTTGTACTAGCTGGGAGACAAGGGCTTCAATATTCAAACGTGTCATCTAGACTGATCGGTGCCGAACCCATGGGATTCTTGTGAGGCCGTACAGAATCACTGTGAGCTGTGCAAAAAGCACTTAGCGCAACACCAGGGCCTTGGAAGGCATCGGGCGCTGTGCTGCTTATGTGATTAAGTAAAGGGCAGAAACCGGACTTGAACCCAGGCTGTCTGGGTCCAGCGTCGGGACTCGCAATCTCTACGTTGTAGTGATGCAAGTCCCCCATTTCAAATAACCCGTTGAGGTGGAAAGTACATTTTCAGGTGTCAAAGTGCAAAGAGAACACTCAAGGGATGCCAAGACAGAAAAAGTACACACAGGCGTTTCATAATTGGTGGCTTGTTCTAAAGGCCCCTACAAAGGTCTGATCTTTAGGCTAACTTGTCTTCTAAAAGCATCTGTGTGCCTCATGCCAACCCAGCGCGGGGGTGCCGCTGGACGTTAACCCAGGTTCTCAAGTGCCTGAAATTTACATCTTGGGTGGGAGGGCTCATTGAAGAAAAACCTTCATTAGTCAAAAATATATAATGGTATGTCGTTTGTGAAAATTTATACAGAAGCCTGTGACCCCTCGAACGCTTTGTCAGGGTCCTCCGCGAGGTCTGGAAGGGCTGCAGTGCTCAAACTTCTCTTCGCCGCATGGGGACCCCTCCTCTGACTCAAAGGTGGCCAAACCTCGGCCTACAAGGCAGCCAGCCTGGCTTCCCTTCCAGTTTTGCTTCAGAAAAAGCCAGCTTCACACCTCTTTGTCCCTGTACCTCTGAAACGCCGCTAATAGTCTCTATATAGACGCAGACCTCTAACGCCCAGGAAATTCTGGCGAATAACATGCTCCCCCCAGAATAAATATATTAAATTATGTAATTTAAAAAAAAAAGCAGGCAGACTGTCTGGGCTTTTTCATACCTACTGGCAGGTGGCACGGACCTAAATGTTGGAGCCTTTTTATAAGCAAGATTAAATTGACGCGGGACAGCTGGTCGCTACCGCACAGGAAGTGCCGGCCTGGCTGGCAGCGAGAACGCCCCACGGTTCACCGTTTGCATCCCGGATGAGAGCTCACTTCTTTCTTGACGTCCGTCTTAGCGATGCCTTTGGGGACACACCAAACGACGGTGCGTGCCGATTGCCACTGACACACCAGTGGACCTTTGAGGGACAAGCAAGCCAATGGTTCTCTCCACGGTGTAGTGACTCGGTGTGAGTTTCCGTGTGTGCAGACAGAATTGGTGAATAGGCTTAGGTCTCCTGGACATCAGGTGTCTGCTGCCCTGCTGGCAGAGCCTGTTTCTGCCGGGGCTCCACTGGCACAGTCCCTGCCCAGCCTGACGTGCCGGGTGGCCGTGGGAGCCCGGTAGCCGTGGGAACGGATAAGGAACTTGTCAGAGACAAGGGCGTGTCTCGGAAATCACGAGGCCAGAGGTCACAGCCCCAGGAATTGGAAGCAGTCTCCCAGCACTGTGCAACCCTTTACCCCTGGCTCCCCTGCAGTGCAGGAAAAGCCACTCTGGCAGGGGCTCTAAATGAAGGGTTTCAGTGTCTGGTTGGAATGGCCGTTGAGAATAAACTGAGCTGTAGAAAATGACAGGGAGTCATTTCCAAATCAGGACCAACGTCGGGGCACCTCAGTGTCCCCCTTCTCGCGCTCAGCCTGGCACAGCCACCGTCGTGGTGACTGAGGAGAGACAGCCGGGCGCTGAGCGACGTCCGCGGATTTCCTGCTGGAGCCCGCCCAGCTTTGGCCCGTGCCCAGAGAGCGCCCTCCAGACGTCAGCTGGCCCAGGGTGAGCCATCCTTGCGTGAGGAGTTGAGGCTGAAGTACGCGCGTTCCAGAGCAGTTTCACTGCACAAACGGCTCGTTCTTCCTCTGCTCCCAGCTACGCTCCCTGGCTGGAGTCTTTCTGGCATTTTTTGTTGTTAGGGTAGCTACCCGAGGTGGCCTGCGCTGGTGTCCACCCGGTGGTTCCAGCACATGTGCCAGCCAGTGGAGCATGATGGCAGCTGGCAGGAGAAGTCACCTGTACGACCCCAGGAGCCATATCCTGCCACCCATGGGCCACTCAACCAAATGGGCGTGCCAACAGGTGTGCCAGCCAGGTGGGCATGATGGCTCCCAGGACCCGGTGGCACATCTGTGACACCAAGCTGGGGACCTACAGGTATGACAACCCCTCCATGTCTCTACAGATGGGCTGCATGCAGGGCGCCAACTAGAGTGGCCAGGTCTGTGGCCTGGGCTGGAAGGTACACGACCCCAAGTACTGCCCACAAGGCCCAGTGGCCGACGGAGTTCCAGGGTCAGCTGGCCACTGCCCAAGCCCAGGGAAGGCCCCAGAGTACCACCCCCTACTAACAAGGGGAGGCAGGCTACTGAGGCCCCCCTTGCGGGGTGTCTCCCTACATCATCTCCCGATCTGGGATTTCAGGTTTTCCTGTGTTTTCATCTTGTTTTTCTATGTGTTCAAGTGCTTCCACCTGAGGGTCTGTGAAGGCCAGACCCAGATGCTGTGGGATGGGGGTCCCCACCAAGACACATCCAGGTAGCAGATTTCCCAGCAGGCCTTGGGACAAGTTGTAGTGGTGGAAGAAACTCCTCCTGTGCAAGGAGGAGAACTGGACCCAAGTGGCTTCTGGTTGTTTCTGTACCTGCTGATCAGGTTTTGGTTTCTGTACCCACTAACATCTCAGGCAGTTTTAACAAAAGTAATTTTGGGGGGATGGGGTGGAGGCGGTAGAGGGAGTTCTGGGGAAGAAGTCCCCAGGGAGAGGGCCAGGCCACGGTGCCCAGATATTTTTAGGCATCATAAGGGACTGGATTTCCCCAGGACCCTCCCAGGGGCCCAGTGACGAAACTGAGGCCCAGGCAGGACAATGGGTTCTGAGTGGTGGAGGCTCCGCCAGGCCACTCCCCTGCCATCCTTGCCCCCTCTCCCTGGCCAAGTACTGCCCAGGGACCCCCACCAGGAGGCCCACCCTGGGCCCAAGAGCCAATGTGAAATGCCAGCTGAGATCCAAAGGCCACAAAAACCTCTTCTTAGAGGGAAAATTGGGTTGACAAGCTCTCACTCGTTTTGTGGAGTTCCTTTTGCCCATGATAAGGTTGGTTGTGGAAACCAGTGACGAGGGCATGTGGCAGTCTCAGCACACGTCATGTAGGCTTTGATTTAGTGCAGTGACGAGGAAGTCTCCACGTTCAGTCCATTGCCATTGCCGCACATGGTAGAACAGGCTCATGAAGTTCCTGATTTCAGGCAGTTTCTTTGTTTATTCGTGATTTATTTATTCGTCGGATATTTTCTGGGTACTCATGATATGCCAAGCACATGCTAGGGATGTTTCAATAAATAAGGCAGTTTTCTTTACGACTGCTGGTCCCAGGGCCTTACACCCAGTGAAGTCGATGGGAGAATAAGCAGTCACAGCGCAGCCTGTGACTGACTGTAGCCGAGACGGCGTGGCCTACACCTGTGGCCAACATGCCCCCATCCGTGGAGCGTGTGGAAAAGGTACCCTGGTGGGAGGAGATGCAGATTTCTAAGGAACTTGTAGACCATGCTACACTGTATGGACTCCATTTTGAGAATAACGGGACGTCTTTCAGTGGTTCCAGGCCAGGGTAACCCAAATATTTTTGTGTATGTGATTGTTTCGGCTACTGTGTTTGAGATTGGGGGTGGTGGGGAACGGCAGAGCTGATGATGCCTGGGGCCAGTGAGTTCTGCTTAGAAACCATCGTGATAAACCAGATCAAAGATGACGACCTCAGCCCTCCACAAGCGGAGGGGTGGTGGCTGGAACTGTGTGTGTTTGAGAGCTGCCTGGGGGGCAGAATCCGAGCACCTGGTGTCGGCTGAGTGGTGACACGTGAGATGTGGTAGGAAAAGGAGAGGAAGGAGCCATGCTTGGCTGGTTGACTGGAAGGGATGCATTTTACTGAGACAGAACTCAACAGAAGACGGAGTAGGTTGGAGAGGGAAGCCAAAGAAGTCAGTGTTGGATCTGTCAAGCTGGAGATGCCCAGGAGGGAGGGTGGTGATGGAGATCTAGGACTCCTCGACACATTGGTCACCTTCCCCTGGTGATAATGGAGGGACGGAGCCCTGTGGATCTCTGCGAGTAACACGGAGACTCTGAATCTCCTGTTTTCAAGGAGGTGCGTTTATTTTGCATATGTTTCTTTTTTTCTGGGAACAAAAACATGATACCAGTTTGCTTGAAATTGGCCATAACTCAAAGGCAGTGAAGGACCACAGAGGAAGTTGGAGGGACAACCTGGAGAATAGGACCCAAGGGAAGTCACTTAGGCTGCCCACACTGGGTCAGAACCCAAAGATGGCGCATGATGATAACCCACGAAGGACGATGGTTCTGAAAATAACGTCAAGCATCCAGCAGGGGGAGTGTCAGGGGAAAGGGGGTGGCTGCTGAGTCAGAGGCCTCTGATTGGTCAACGCAGGCAACGAAAATAGCCATTGGGTTTTCAACAAAGAGGTGGTGGTTGACCTTGGCCAGGGAAGCTGTGGTTAGTTGGGAAGAGTGAGTGAGTGGGAGGTGAGAAAACAGAGATGGAACGTGTAGGAAACTGAAGACGGGAGAGGTGAGTGTTAAAGAGGTAACTGGAAAGAAGACCAGGGTACAAGGTGGATACATCCCCCATTTAAGAAGGAAGACATTCGTGCCAATGAGTAAAAATTTTAAAAGCACCAAGAGTCTTAGGTAGAAACCAACCAAACCAAACACACGGAAAGTAGCATTTAAGGAAATCAGGTGGGTAGCGATCAGGGCGTCTGTAGCAGGCAGACGAGACATCAGGGAAGGGTTATGAGTTGAGTGGAGACGTGGATGATTAATGAGCTTGGGCGGGTGAAGACACACCATTCACTGGAAGAAATCAGAGAAAAAAAAGAGACTAAACATTCTTTCAAGAATATTTTCTCAGCGACTGTGAAGTCCTTAGAGTGGAAATGGCCTGTAGCTCAGACAGTGACTGCAAGCATGAGAGTATTAACAGTTCCCAGATACGCAATCCACTTGACAATGACTACTTGCGATCCTGGTCTTCACATGCGAAGCCAGGACGTCCTTCAGAGTCACACTGTCCGTCTCCTCGTTTGGAACTTTTAGCGCCGCAGAGGCTGCTATGTCAGTAACAGCTGGCAATTCTATCGCTTAAGCTTCTAACATCACAGATATAAACGCGCCCATAAATAAGCGTGTTTCTGTTGGAAAGAGACAGACCCTTAAACAGGCAGCTCAGCACAAGTGACTCCCTGCATATGGAAGATTCTTACAAGACCTAGCTCGTAATTAACCACACTGTATTTCACGTCACTGAATGATTCTCCTCTTATCCTTTTAAAAGATTGTGCTAACGTTCATTTGTAAAGGGTCGGTGGATGTGTCTACACCGAGAAGGTATTGTTGAAACAATAGCCTTTCGGTCCATTCCCGTTTCTGACGACAGAGAGAGCAGGGTGCGGCTGCAGGTACCACAGGTCCTAGCGGACCCCAGAGGAAGCTGAGGCTCGATGTTACCCAGGGAGGGTTGGGGGGTGCCCCTTGCCTGAGGGGCTTCGCCTTTCAGGTAGAAGAGAGGCCAGCAGCTCTCAGGGGCAGCCTCAGCCACGCCTTTGCTTCCTGGCCAGAGTGTGTGTGTGTGTGTGGGGGGGGGTTTCCTCCAGGCGGATCCTCAGTGCGCGAGAGAGAAACCTGGACCTTACCATACGACGTTACAGAAACCAACACCCGTTGTGCAAGAATCTTATTTCGCCCCGAGAAAGCGTATTGTTCCTTTCCCCAGTTTCCGACATCTGCTGCAAAAGAAAACAAATGGAAAATACTACCATATTTCTTTGTCTTCGCGAAACTTGGCTTTCCCCATTTTTGTCCTAGATCCTGGAAGAGACCAGACTAGTTTATAAATGCACACACACACACAGAGTTACATTTGCATGTTCTGGCTGTGACAGACCTTGGTCCTCGATCCGCGCCCCAGCCCAGGCGTCCTGGTTTTCTGCTTTGTGTGACACATCTCTTCCCACACACGTTGCTCTGCCCTCCAGCCATGGTCATTCCGTCCGCCTAGGTTTCCCTGCTCCAGGGCAGGAGGCCCGTGCTGAGGGTATGGCAGTGTATGACCCGCTACCTCCGCAGGTACCGAGGTGGCCTTTGCAATCTGTCAGCCGCTGACTCTGGATGCGGGGATGCATTTCTGTGGAAATGGCGTGTTCGGTTGTGTGCGGGCACCACAGGCCAGGCCTTGGCTAATGACCTCAAACCACTGCCTCGAGGAGGCTTCTGTTCTCTAGGATCCTGAGCCCCTCTCACCTGAGCCGTCTGACCCCGTCCTGAGACGCCTCTGTGATGACCTTATTTGCCATGTGCGGGGAACCCGAGAGCTGCTCCAGCTGGTCAGAGACCTGGCTGGAAAGAGCGCTTCTGACCGAGCTGTCGTTTTGGGGATGAGAACAGCTGATTGATTATAACCACCTGGGGGTCCATGCAATAACTCTAACAAGTTGTCTTCATGGTTCTCTTTCTTTTTAAACAAGTAAGACGTGTCCTCTGGTCTAAGGGAGAACAGGACTGACCCTGTTCTTCCAGCCCACCCGAAATGGCCGTAGATTGGAGTACAGCACAGAAAAACCCACCAGCGGTGACTGTACCTTGGACACCTGCTGGGAAACCCTTGTTCTGGGAGCATCGTTGTCTTACGGGAGCTTTCAGGCCCCCTGGTGGACCGACCCACGGGTGTTAGGATTCCTCACAGTGTGCTGTGGGGACAGACTGTGTGGGAACCCCACCCCGATCCCCCGGGGCACGAGCTGGAAAGATTCTGAGGGTGGGGCTGCCAACCCCCCCTTTACCCAGAGCCTCCGTGCAGCCCTCAGGCCCCCGGGAGGCGCGGGGGCGGAGCCTCGCCGATCACCAAGAGCAGCTTCACTGACCACACCCTCTTGTCTCTCCCCGCCCAGGTGCAAGTGCAATCTCCACGCCACTGTGTGTGTGTACGACAACAGCAAGCTGACCTGCGAGTGTGAGCACAACACGACAGGCCCGGACTGCGGCAAATGCAAGAAGAACTATCAGGGCCGCCCTTGGAGCCCAGGCTCCTACCTCCCCATCCCCAAGGGCACCGCAAACACCTGTGAGTAACCCCGCCCCACCCCTGGGTTTTGTGTGCGCCGGGCCAGCCGCTCCTTGCTCTCAGTTTCAGCCACTTTTTCACCAATTTTAAGCACATTTTAGCACTCGGGTCACCTGTTAAACTCAGTCTCCCGTGTTCACAGCAAATGGGTTGGGAAATGATGGAAATCACAGGAGAAATGTTCTTGTCTACGTGGAGGAAGCAGGTGCCTGCTTTCTTTCCCCCAGAGAGTTTCCTATCAAAATGACAAAGACGTTCAACGCCCCCAACTGTAACTCAGTGTGAACCGTAAACAACTTTTGGAAAGTCTCTCAATGTTCACAATCCCATTTCTCAGCCTGGGCAACCTGAGGGAAGCTTTGTTCGGAAATGCTTCCCTCTCCTATTTCAGTTGCAGCTGGACTTTGAACAGTGAAAGAATGGGCTTCTCCGAAACCCTAGTGGCTGAGGAGTCATGCAGGCCTGGACCCTGGGGGCAGAGGCCTTCTGTACACAGACAGCCTAGCTGTAGGCGTGAGGGGCCACGCTGTGTCCGTGGGAAGAGCACGCAGCATCCCCTGTTTACAGGAGCCATGAGACACGCCGCCCCATCCCCACTGGTGGGTGCCCGCTGAAATCCTGAGCATCCGCAGGGAACCACGCCGGGCCCTGCTCGAGGAGAGAAGTCATGAATTCCAGACTATTGGCCCAGTTCCGTGGATGGACCGAGTGGCCACTCGCAAAAGCCCGAGAGTTGCCCTCTTTCCAAAGGAGAGCCGGGCCGAGGTTGCAAATACACCCGTCCAAGTGAGAAGACACAGAAAGAGCCTGAAAACTTGAAAAGCCACCAGCCCCATGCCAGGCACTGTCATCGGGAGCTTCAGAGCAGCAGCTGGGGGAAACCAAAACCTTCAACAACCAGTGTCACAGGCGCCGGGACCTTATCAAGTTCAATGTAAGAGTCACAAACGTAGCAACAAGCCGTGAGGTAGGGGGACATGAAACTGTGGGAAAATTTCTACAGAGCAGAGAAAGAATCCCCTCACTCTAAGGGTATTCAGTCTCTTTTTGGGTTAAAGAAAAAAACCAACAGTCTAGCACCTAAAAATAATACGTGCAGCTCTGTTGAGCAGAAATGTTGGCTTTTCGAGGAGATTTTATTAACAGAGACCCTCCTGGGCCTTCTCAATTGTTGCAGCCGTAACTTGTGAATTCGGAAGGACTCTCCCGAGGTCATCTGTCCGGTGCCCCGTGGCTGGCTCCCTGAGGGTCCCCATCGCCACAGTCGTCAGATGGAGTTTTAGCGTCCCCCTTCCTGAAAGTGGCCCCAGGCTCGTTCTCAGTGTCCGCTGCTTCCTCGGTGGGACAGGACGGAGGAAGGCGGAGTCCACCAGCGCTGCCCGGCATCCGGCTGGGCCTCAGGGCCGGCGCCTCGTCGGGGTTCCCAGACAGCCAGCTGAGGTGGACTGCTCTCGACTGCTTTTTTTTAAATCCTCACCAGAGGAAATGTTTATTGATTTTAGAGGGAGAGAAGAAGAGGGAGAGAGAGAGAGAGAAATACCAATGTGTGTGTGTGTGAGAGAGAGAGAGAGAGAAACATGGATATGAGAGGGAAACATCGGTTGGTTGCCTGTTTTACTGCCCCGACTGGGGATCGAACCCAGAACCTTTTGGGTGTACAGGACGGTGCTCCAGACAACTGAGCCACCCAGGACCTCTGTTCACTTCCTATCTAGCATGGCCCTCTTCTTCAACCTGTAACTGTGCTTCAAGGTCTTATTTATTTTAAGACATTTGCCCTGGGAAAACCTTGCCCCAGCCAAGCTCTGTCAATGAAATGAATTTCTTACTGTCGTCTCCAGGGAAGTGACTCGCACACCCCTGATCTTCTGATTGTTACACAATGCTGCTTCACTCCCTGGTCAAAGGAAGGCAACCCCTTTCATTGTCCTCATGGTTCCGTTGTCCGTGTGTCCCTTAGTTTTTACCCTCCTTCTCCAGACAGTTAGACGTTTCCCCACGTCTGTTAAAGTGGGGACGTGACAGCCCTGGCCAGTGTGGCTCAGTTGGTTGGGGTGTCATCTGGTAACCAAAAGGCTGAAGGTTCTATTTCTGGCCAGGGCACAAAACTGGGTTGTGGGTTCGATTCCCAGTCCAGGCACATATGAGAGGCAAACCAACTGATGTTTTTTTTCTCTACCTTCCTCTCTCTCTAAAAGCAAAGGAAAAAAAGGTCCTTGGGTGAAGATTTTTAAAAAAGGAAAATAGAAAGGTGACAGATGGACACAGTGACCAAGGACATTCAAGTCCATGTTTTAATGCTCTATATGGCAGAAATTGGATTAAAATCTGTAGAGATTATCTACAGTGGTCCGGTCTTGCAAAGGAAAAGTCTTACAATGGAAGGAGCCCATTAAACTAAAGCTCTGGCGTGTCAGACTGTGCCTTAAAATATCCAAGAACGAGAGCAAACACTTCGGGGGTCTGGTGCACGGGCTCGTCCATTCCCTGGCTGTGTGACCTTGGAAAAGGGGACTAACCCTCCGACACTCGGTGTTGCCATCTGCAACATGAGGACGATGGCCGTCCTCACCTCACAGCCATTTTGAGAGAACTGCATAAGCTAATGCATGCGATGTGGTGGGCATAACACCTGTCACAAAATACATTCTTCCAAAATAAATTCGTCTTTTGGATTCTTTTCATAGGCAGACTTGTTTTTTGTCGGATGACGGTTGTGATTTAGCTCTAAGTCTGACTTCCTCTCTGACTTCTTCACATCAGTATTAACTGTCTCTTCATTTCCAACCACTCCTTCTGTTTAAGTAGGGAAAGAACTATGTTGACCCCAATTTCTCTCCTTGTCCAGGTCAACCTCATTAGCCCTTTTTTTCACGTGATGAGATTTTGGTGTCTCCTACCTGGTTGCTTGCCCAGGAAGTCCCCTGATTTTTTAGGGTGGAAATTTAAGTCAAGGACAGGACTTGTAACACTATTATGAGTCTCACTGGTTTTGGCTTTTTCTTCTGCACTTGCAAACATGCGCTTGTGTGCACAGCCACAGACACACAGGACTCCATTAGGTGGATTACAAGCCAGTTCTTTTTTTAATATTGTATTTATTTAT
>PVKM010034343.1:0-15612 GCA_004027735.1 Carollia perspicillata
CTCCAAAGAGTGTCCAACAGAGTGGAACCTTTGCCATATGAACTCTCCAAGGATACAGGGATCTACACCAAGTTTTCCAGATACTTAAAAAGATGTAAACAAAATGAGCGCTTCTGGCTAGAAGTCTGAGGCTTATTCATGTTTCCTCTTCTTAAACAGTATCTGAGAAAGCCGACCTTTAAGTGGAGATTCAGGGTCACCATCCCAGCATACTCAATCCATTACAATCAGTTTCAATACACAACAGATAACTTAGCAGTCACATGGATACTGCTTAAATGACCCAGGCTCATATGCTTTCTCAGTTCAATCCTGTTTCTTTCTGAAAATTATCACCCTGATTTCAAGGACTCTGCAAGCTGTGAAAACATGCATGGGCTCCATGCTATTAATTTTGGCCTGAAATAAATTTTTATTCTTGTCCTAAGTTCCTAACATGTTTGAAATAGGCTGTTGCCAAAGCCTCCATTTCTGTGTAACTGGGAAATCCAATGGCTTCCCTTCAGTTCCCATCCTTCCACACACGGCAGTCCTGCTGCGCTGGTCAGGATCCCACACCAAGTGCCCGTCCCTTACCTAGGTCTTCATCAGGGGTCTGAGCACCGGCAACGCTTCCTCTCTGGGCTACCTTGCTCCCCATCTTTAGGTCGTGCCTGCATGGGCGCACACGGCCAGCTCAGATCTTCTTCCAGCTGTCTCCCGACTGTCCACCTGGGAGGTAGCACTGGGCTCCTTAAATTAAGGGTTCCAAACACTACCCAAACCAGTTCCCTCAGAAACGACCTCCACAGGGATTCTTACCCAATTGGTCATCTAAGCTAGGACCTGGGTGAGAGACATAATCAGGTGCCAGGCACTCAGACTCCCCCTTGAAGTGGCTCTTTAACACGCACAACTTTTTCTGGAGCCTCAGGCTGCACTCTTCTCTCTCTGTAGAGATGCCCTGTGCAGTGTGGGCCCCTGGTCCCTAGTGCCCCTTCCGAGCTCTTTTTCACACTGTTACCAAAGGGATCTATCTAGAAAAAAAATCTCCTTGTACCCTTCCTGGACTTAAAATGCCCTCATGGGCCATTACGAAGGGCCTTCAACAGCCTGAACCCTGCCCACTTTTCTGACCCTAACTTCCAGCTGTTCCCTAGTGCCTGCCTTGGTCCTATGTTTTGGCAGTACTTCCTGGACTTCAGGCACCTTCATAGATTCACACTTGCACACGCCCTCTCAGAGCTTTTCCAAAGATTCCCCACCTATACTCCCAGGATCTCCATGTATAGAGAGCAAACCCACCCCACCAAACACTGGAATTCGTCAAGGGCAGAGAGCTTCTCTTTTCTTGGTTTCTCTCTTCAACCCCATGACCCAGCACAGGAAGCATTCAATACGTAGGAGGTACTCAATAAGCACTTTTTTTTTTTTTAAGATTTTATTTATTTATTTTTAGAGGGGAAGGGAAGGAGAGAGGGAGAGAAATATCAATGTATGGTTGCCTCTCATGCGTCCCCTGCTGGGAACTGGCCTGCAACCCAGGCATGTGCCCTGACTGGGAATCGAACCGCAATCGTTTGGCTCGCAGGCCCGCGCTCAATCCACTGAGCTACGCCAGCCAGGGCTCAATAAGCACTTTTTAATTTAAAAGTCATCTACCATGGAAACAAAGGCTTTAGTGTTTTAACACATATAAGTAAAGGTTAAGTCTTAGCTTTTCTAAGAGAAACATTTTGTGATACATCTTGCTTTTTATAAAAAAGCTGTGAGGCCCAAACAGAAATGAGAAAGCTAAAGAAAAAAATTTCTAGAAATCTAAAATCTATGGCTTTATGATTAGATTAGTTTCTCGGTAGTCAGTAAAATATGTTATCTTAGAAAAATGCTAAAACCCAAAAGGTGATAGGGCAAAGAACTGGATTTATGCCATTTCTGTATAATATGCATTTGCTGACTTGCATTAGTTGTATTGAGTTTAAAGCATTTTGTCAAATTGTTAAAAGACACAATTAGAAATACATATAAGTATATGTATTTATATATAAAAGTGTACAATTCAAAAACAAATGACAGAATTTTTCAATTAGTCTTATAAATGAGGAAATTGTGGTCCTAAAAATTTAAGTTCCATATCTAAGATCGCAAACCATTTGAGAGAAGACTCAGGGCTTGGACTCCTATCTTCAATTTAAAGTCCATTCTGAAAATGTGTGCAAACTTTCGAAATAATTGTGTTTTCACCAAATATCTGGTCAATATAGGATGATAACAGTGATACCAAGTGTTGAACATTATATTATAAGAGCAAGGAAGATCCTGACTTTAAAAATCTGTCTACATCTTGGTTGCTGGAGATACAACCACAAGGGCAGCCAGACGTTGGACAAAGTTTACAGACAAAGGAGAGCAGATCTGAGAGAACAGGACTTCCACTTCTGATCAAGATGGTGTAAAGGCAACCAATTTTACCCTCCCACCTGAAACAGGGCTGGTGGGGGGGCAGAGAAGGGGAAGAGTATGCGCAAGTGAGCAAGAGTGTGCAAATAAATATGAATGAGAATATAAAAGAATAGTTTTTTTTTCAAGACACTGGACACCAGATAATCAAGGGTAGAGACCCTGAGATACAAGGAGGGGGAGATTAAGTGAGCCCTACAATTGCTCCAACTTACTGACTGAGGGAAGACTCCAGATTATGGCAGACAGGTGAACCGAAGCTTGGAGGGCTCCCTGAATTGAAGAGATGGAGCTGAAGGTCTGAGGAAAAGTCAGAGATCACAGGACCAAGTAAGTACCAAAGAGAAGAGAGCTGCACGTAAAACCCCAGAGAGCTGCAAAGGGAACCCCTTAAGGATTCAGTGGTAAATCAACCCGTGCATGGGAAGAAGCACTCAAAGCTGGGACAGAGTGTGTTCCCACAAATCGTAATGGAGTAACTCCTAATTTAGGGCCACTGCGGAAAGTACTCACGTAGGACTTGTCTCAACAGAAGGGAGTAATAGCCCTAAACTGAGTTTTCTCTGAATCTGCCTAATTGTAAAAGCAAGACCTGAGAGATGATTAAACTATCTCCCAATTACTATATTCCAGAACAAATAATACTTTTGAATACGTAAGAGTACTTTTAGGAACACACAAATATCAAGTACCTAACAAGGTAAAATTCATAATGTCTAGCATCCAATTAAAGATTACCAGACATGCAAAGAAGCAGGAAAACATTCAAAATGAAGAGGGGAAAAAAATCAATAGAACCCGACCTTAAATCAAAGATATTACAACAGTGATTAGAGCTGACTGGTATGGCTCAGTGGGTTGGGCATCATCCCGCAAAGCAAAAGGTCGCTGGTTCAATTCCCGGCCAGAGCACATGTCTGGGCCAGGTCCCCAGTTGGTGGCATGCAAGAGGTAACCCACTGATGTTTCTCTCCCTCCCTTTCTCTCTCCCTTTTCCTCACTCTAAAAATAAATAAATAAAATCATTATTAAAGAAATAAAATAAAACAGTGATTAGAACTATACTCTACATGTTCCAAAGTGAGTTTAGTAAGGTTGCAGGATATAAGACAAATATACAGAAATCAACTTTATTTCAATATACAGGGTAGGGCAAAAGTATGTTTATAGTTGTTCATATGGAAAATAACACAATATAAATAATATAAGAATAAACTGTTTCGCATATTCACAACTGCAAACCTACTTTAAAAAATATTTTATTTTTAGAGGGGGAAAGGAGAGAAAGAAACTTCAACGTGAGAGAGAAACATCGATCAGATTGCCTCTCATACATGCCCTGACCAGGGGGACCAACCTGCAGCCTAGATGTGTGCCCGGACCGGGAATCGAACCAGCAACCGTTTGCTTTGTGGGACGATGCCCCACTAACTGAGCCATACCAGTCAAGAGCTGTAAACCTGTATTTGTCCCACCCTGTATTAGCAATGAGCAGTTAAAAATTAAAATGTAAAATACCATTTACAACAGAATAAAAATATGAAAGTGATAAATCTGAGAAAGATGTGAAAGACTTGTACACTGAAAATTACCAGCACTGATGAGAGAAGTTAAAGAAACCATAAATAATGAAGAGGTGTATTTGTTCATGGTCTCAGAAGTCTCTTTATGGTTACAGTGTCAATTTTCCCCAAATCGACCCATAGATCCAATGCAATCCCAGTAGAAATCCCAGCAGGGGTTGTTTTGTTTGTTTTTGGAAATTGCAGCCGGTTCTAAAATTCATGTGGAAATTCAAGAACAAGAAGAGTCAAAACAAATTCAAACAGAAAAAGTTGTAGAGCTAACACTACCTGATCTCATGACTTACTATAAAGCTATAGCAACACAAAGTACAGTTTTTGCCATAAAGATAAAGAAATCAATGGAACAGCACAAAAAAAAAAAAAAAAAAACCCAGAAATAATTAGCTCAAAATGGATCACAGACATAATTGTAAAAACATAAGATTATACAACTTCTAGAAGAAAACATAGTAGAAAATCCTTGTGGCCTGGGAGTTAAGAAAGATTTCTTAGATACCACACCAAAAGCATGGTCCATAAAAAAACACATGAACAAACTGGGCTTCATGAATATGAATAATTTCTGTTCTTCAAAAGACACAGTTTAAAAGAATGAAAATAGACTAGGAGAACACAGGTGCAAAAGCATACTACTTACATCCAGAATACATAAAGAAATCTCAAAACTCGTTAATAAGAAAACAGCTCAAATGGACAAACAATTTTAACACAAAAAAGATACAGACACGGCAAATAAGCACATGAAAAGGTACTTAACATCACTGTCCTTTAGGGAAATAAAATAAAAAATACAATGAAATACCACCACACACCTATTTAAATGGCTAAAATTAATGAGATCGAGTATACCAAGTGTTTGCAAGAATCCAGATGAACTGGAACTGGTATATACTGCTGGTGGAAATGTAAAATGTGATACCACCACTTTGGAAACATTTGGTAGTTTTACTTTAAAACACATCACTCCTAGATAATAATCAAAACTGAAAGCATAATAATCATAATAATAATAATAATCAAAACTGAAAGCATAAGTCCATACAAAAACTTGTACGTTTATGTTCATGAATGTTTTGTTTGTAGTACCTAAAAACTGAATACAATCCAAACAGTGAGCAATGGTGAAACAGACAAAATCCCCTGGGAAGGGGAGGAAAGGGGGAAGTACAAAGGGCACAAGGATGTGTGTGTAACACAAGGATGTGTTACACATTTGAACTGTGTAAGGGTTTTACAGGTGGATACATATATCAAAATGTACCAAACTGTACATTTTACATATGTGCAGTTTATTTTAAGTCAGTTATATCTACACAAAGCTGTTACAATGTTGAAAAAACAAAGCAAAAACAAAAATTTGGCCTCTGGCCGGGTAGTTCAGTTGGTTAGAGTGTCGTTCCCATATACCGGGGTTGTGGGTTTGACGTCCGGTCAGGGCACATACAAGCAACTGGTGAATGCATCAATATGTGGAACAACAAACTGATGTTTCTCCCTCTCCCATCCCCCAAAAGGAAATGTTTAAGAAAAACTTGGTTAAATCATGTGTATGAACAGAGAATATTAATTAGCGAGCTCATGAGGATGATACATCCAATAATACCAACATCATATGTTATGCCCCATACACAGTTTTCTAAATTAACAATACAGTCAGATGACTTGAGTATCTAAAAATGTTCAGAAACGCAAATTCTGATGTTAAAGGTTCAATTAATATTCTTACATCTTTTATGAAGACGTGGGGTCTTAATGAGCTTTACCTAAGTTCATACCTCAAAATGAAGCTACACACAGGATACTAGCAATTACATTTGCTGATACCACTTCTGGACATTGCTGTAAGTGGTATCGGAAGTAATATTCTAGACAATCCTCTTCACAGAGGAATGCAATGCTGGTATGGTGGGGATGCAGGAACTGGTTCAGAAACATTTTTCTAGAGGAGCCAGATGTACAGAAGTCTTAAACCTTTTCTTCCACTCTACTTTCCTCATGCTTTTAAAATACGGCAAAACCGCTACTTATCCAGAACTATAAGACTTGTACAAACTGATCACACCTATTCACAGCACGTGCAATATCTAAGTGCACATAACCCTCACATGCCAATGTTATTTCTCACCTTTCTTCCTTTATCACATTGTTTTTTGTTTTTTTTTTTTTGTTTGTTTTTTTTGCCTGAAAGGCTTTCTCTTCTCTTCACAATTAAGAGCCACACAATTCCTTAGGGCAGCTTTCCAGAGGTGGTGTCTGAGGAATCGGAACCACCTGGAGGGCTGTGTTTCTCTGTGTCCCTCTCTCATAAACATCTGCAAAGGAACACAGGAGCTTCTGGATGGTGATGGAAGCATTATAGATACAAATGTTATATTTTTAGGTTTGACAGTGTTGGCAGATATCTGGTCATATACACTTGTTAAAAGTCACTGAACTATATACATTTAAAATGAGTGCATATCATTGTACGTAAATCGTAATTCAATGAAATTGGTTTAAAAAGCAAGCCCATGCAAAACTAACAAAATGAACAGCAAAAATCTGAAATTTACCCAGTCAAGCTCACATTTAAGCTTTAAATTCTCCACCTCAATACCTACTGTAAACATAGGGTCAGTTACGTGGTTTCGTAACCTTCAAAGATGAATCTCTTGGTACAAAAACGGTAATTATGAGGGGAAAAAGAAATCACCAGGAGGCTCCAATCATGTTCCACTCCTTTCCTTCATTTCACCACTGTGCTTTAGGCACACGCCAATAAATGCTATTAAAATAATATTCACAGTGACAGCTAAGAAAGAGATTCAACAACTTTGTTTTATGTGCCACAAACCCAAAGTCTCCATAATGACTATCAAAAAATAATTAATTTGTGCTCAATATCTTATTCTAAGAAGTAAATGTCAAATAATGCATTCTAAAAGTAAAATTTAGAGTTTGAAATGCAATTTAGAAATACCATCAAAAACTACTAAACCAATGGATTATAATTATATCTAAGGATGCGATTTCAGTTAATTAGTTTAGAAAACCCACATACATGAAATTCCTCATTCCCCAATGCCATTCTATTTAAATGAGATATACTGGATACTAAAAACTTTTCAAGTAAATGTTTTAACCTACTATTTATGAGTTTTTTGTAAACTATTTCATCAACATTATCTCATTCAATTTTAACCCTACAAGGAAGGTATTTATTAATGTTCCCATTTTATAGATGACAAAAGTAAGGTTAAGAGAGATTAAGTAATTGGTCCAAAGCTACACAAAACTTTCCGTTAGATTAAAATGACTATGACTTTGCCTATTCTAGATTTATAGTTTAGGGTTATGTGTTTTTGTTACAGGATCATAACCTTAATCACTGACAAGCTATGCATTCTTTCTTTTTTATTTTTAAAAAATATTTTATTTATTTTATTTTTAGACAGAGGGGAAGAAAGAGAAGGAGAGAAACATCAATGTGTGACTGACTCTCACACACCTCCTACTGGGGACCTGGCCTGCAACCCAGGTACGTGCCCTGACTGGGAATTGAACCAGAGACCCTGTGGTTCACAGGGTTAATGCTCAATCCACTGAACCATGGCATGCACTTCCTAAATGGTCACTTAAGCACTCTTAACCTACACAGGCAAATATGTAGTGCAAAAATCAATGGCAGATATTCCAGCCCTTAAATTTCACCTCAGTTTTATTAGTTTTATGCATGTTAAGAACACACTAACACACATTAAATGCATTATATTTTCCTCTCAAAGTTCACGTTCACTTTTCTACTAGAGGGCAATTTACCTTCTTGCCTTTGAGAGCCACACTACACTGGGTTAAAAAAAGTGTAGGAAAATTATGTTTGTTTTTAAATGCTGTGTTCTGGCAACTCTGCAGTCTGCAGAGTTTAAACTCTGTAAATGGAGATTTGATGAAATCTCATACATTGTAAATAATCCAAAACCTGGTATAATGTGTTTAAGAAATGGACCTGGAGTCAGACAGATTTCAATTCTGATAATGCCTTTGCCGCTAATAGCTGAAACGGCCTGGCAGGTAGCTAATAGTAGAGTGATTATTAAGAAAAATTCAAGAGTTGTATTTATGGCCACATTTGCAGCATCGATTTCCTAGGTTTGTCTTTTAATGTGCAGACTCCCAAGTTATACACCAAATCTGTAACTCAAATGTTGTGTGTGAGCTGTGAAGAGAGAAGTGCTTAGTTCTGGCATACACACAATGCTTAGCAGGCAACGGAGCACCCAGGAACATTCATCTTACTTCTCCGCCCTACCGTATCCGCCATCCTGGGGCAAAAAGAACAGATGAGTTCCTGGGACCTAGGAGTTACAATTTCTATTTCCCACAGAAACAGCATCATAAACCGAGGCGAAGCTTAGGACATGTTACACTAAGGGTGAAACACACATCTCTAAGCTGATCTGGGCATCTACCTATTTACAAGGTTCTCACCTTTTGAGTTTCAATAAGCCAGCACACACACACTTTTATCATACAACCCATTTTTCCATGGCAGTTGATGACGGCCTTCTCTTTACCTGGCAGTCTAAAGATTATCTCCAGGTGAATTTAAAAGAGGAACATTCTAGTTTGAAAGCTGTACATATTAAAAAATTTATTCAAACTGTACTTACTCAAACTGTAAAAGCTGGAAGGGAAAGAGGGTCCAACCCTCTCTTTTGCCAAATGAGGAAGCCAAGGCTCAGAATCACAAAGGCAGTTTTTGGCAGGCCTTGGAATACAACACAAGTGAAACTCCAGATCCAGGGTTCTTTCTTATTCAGAAAGAATAAACACTAATAGACACTATCAGATAAATAACTGTCCTAGAAACTAGGGCTGAGCATTTCTAAAGTGGCAGTCTGTCCTTCCACAGTTTCAAGGCAACTTTTTCTTTCTTTCTCTCTCTTTTTTACATCCAAGTCCATGGCCCTGTAAGTACACCAAAACTCGCCATGAACAGCAGTATTTTGGTATCACACTAACAACGTCCAACATAATCGCACCCCAAACACCGCTTTCTGTCTGGCACCGCCATCCTTCATCTCGGGGCCCACACCACCCACCACACCCTTCTCTACTCTTATCTGCCCAGCCTGTTTCTCAGTTATTGCCCAAGGCTTCTGCGTCAAAACAAAGCTTGCTTGCTGTCTGTCCGTCTGAAGACCACTATTCAACAGCTGTGACAGTCAATTCCTACTATGTATAAGGATTAGTGCTAACACTGGAGAAGTTATAACTACTCTACAGCTCTTTTTTCGGAGGCTCATTTCATCAAGGAAGCCTTCCGTGATAAACCTGAGACTCTGACTTTCAAACTCTTAACTGCAACCATGGTAAGAAATAATTTACATGCAACCCAATACACACCTCAAATAAATAACTCAAAAGTGTGACATGATATTGCTTCTATGTATGATAAATCAATATTCTCCATCCTACTCCATTTTTATAAAAGTCCTGGACAGAAAAAAATCTAGGAGATAGAGAAGCTAGATCATAAAATACACAAAATACACAAACATTTATATAAAATGTCAAATGTAAAGAAACAATGAACTTTGGAATTCTAAAATCTTTTAAATGTACTTCTCGACCCACTCACTAACGGATCATGATATAGTTTGAAAAATAATGCTCTGTAACATAAAAGTGATTACTTTGACCTGATGCTAGAGAACTAGAGGCATCAACAAATACTTAGGTGTGAGACCCTCCTCATCCCCAGGAAATGCCACACCTTGTGAGGGCCCCAAAGGATGTACAGACAGAAATACTACAATGAAGAATGAGAATCACACTAAAGGTGAAGGATGTCAGAGGACCAACTTGAGGGGAGACTAAGGCTTCACCGAAGTGCAACTTCAGGAGTAGGAAGTAAAGTGGGTTTTTTCCTTTAACTATCTGAGAATTCTTCACTCTCTCAATTCTATCACTTGTGTCTGGCTGCCTGTTTCCAACTAGACTGTCAATATGCACAAACTGAAATTGTATTCCTCTTGAAAATCCTACACTCTACCCAGACATGATTGAACCAGAACTTAACAAATAAGCAGCAGGTTATTTTTTAAATCTAAGATAACTTTTCTACTTCACTGTTTCTATTAAACAGTAAACTCCCAATACCAAAGGACACTGGTTTATTAATGGGGAGAAAAAAAGCAAAGGGAGGAGGGGGAGAGGAAAAAAACCTAGGGGGAATACAGGATAGTTCATAAAATACACACAATACACAAACGAGTATATAAAATGTCAGATGCTGCTCTGGCTGGTGTAGCTCAGTGAATTGAACGCGGGCCTGTGAACCAAACAACCGCGGTTCCATTCCCAGTCAGGGCACATGCCTGGGTTGCAGGCCAGTTCCCAGCAGGGGACGCACGAGAGGCAACCATATATTGATATTTCTCTTCCTCTCTCCTTCCCTTCCCCTCTAAAGATAAATAAATAAAATCTTAAAAAAAAAGTCAGATGCCATAAAGAAGCAATGAACTTTAGACTAAAGCTGAACAATTACCATCAAACACATACTGTACACCACCACTTGTAGTAGCAATGTGAATTATTGATCATTATATTCTTTCTAACTTGAAGCAGCACAATTTCTTGCACTGCAGAAGCAGAATTATGTTCCAATCTTGGAGAACAGAAAAACTTTTTGCAGGGATAGATTCTGTACTGGTGAAGCAGCACCTTCATTCACACTTAGGTCAACAGTGACAACAAGGACTACCAGATGAATCATTAACTCCTGACCAAGGCTACAAAAGGCAAAAAGACAAAGAGATTTAAGTGGACTTTTCAAAAAGTCAATTATTTCAACTGTATATACATGTGATTTTTTAAAAATGAGGAGAGCACAAAATGCTTTGGCAGAAAATAATTTAAGTCTGACGGGAGGCGATGCTTTCCAGATCATTCCAATTAAACAATGGTTCAAGATATTGCGAATCCAGACACATTTCACCTCCAAGTAAAACATATGTTGATGATTTGTCAAGTTTAGATGCTGGATTTAGGCCGTGGAAAGGTACTAACAAATCCCGATTATGAAGAGCTACGAGTTCTCGGTTACAATTAAACAGGGCGAGCAAGATTCCTCCCCTTTAGGACAACCGATTTGTAGCTTCTGTTTCAATTTATCCCTATAAGCATGTGAGTGTTTCGGGAGGTGGACTGATGCGGAGTTGGCTGTTTCAAAGATAGCTGGGATGTTTCAAAGATAGCTGAAATGAGGGGGGTGGCGGGCAGAACTGAACATCCTTTAAACCTAATTCCTAATAGCGACGTGCCTTCCTAGGACAACTTTCCCTTCATATTAATAGCAAAAGCGCATTTCGAGATGGGACGGTGGATAGCGGAAAAGAGACTGTAAACTCCCCCAGGCACCAAATGTCACACTTTTTCTTGGTGGCGCCCTCCAGGTGCCCTGATTGAATGGGAGAGACAAGTCTGGCCAGAAGGCTCAGAGCCGGGCCCCACGCCCTAGACAGTTTTGGATGCCCAGAGGGAGACGGCTCGCCCCGGCTAGGAGGCGCCCGGGGACCTTCAGGGCGCAGTGCAGGACGAAGAGCCATGGGGGCCCAGGAGCCGGGGCCAGGGTGGCAGGTGGGGCCTTGCGGAACAAAGGCGGCGTGGGGTGGGCTGACAGGGGAGCCCGGAGGAGACGGGGTCGCGGGCGCTCACCTCGTCGCCCCACTTGAGCACGTCCTTGTGCCGGTCCTTGACTGCATGATAGATGTGCAGGAACTGGAGAATCCCGTGCCGCCGCACGTGGTCGGCGTGGCGCTTGGTCTCCTCCCAGCTCAGCGGCGAGCCTTGGGACAGCAGCCCCATAGCCGCCCCCTACTCCTTCTCCTCGGGGCTGAAAGCGGCCGCACGCTCCGGGCGCGGGGCGCGAGCTGGACACTCAGCAGTCCACCGGAGGCGGCGGCAGCTGCTCCACGCCGGGGATGCGCCCTCCGGCCGCGGTCGGTAGCGAGAGGGTCCGGCCCGGCTCTCCGGCGCTGGGTCTTTACTGCCCAGGTGACCGACCCAGGGGTCCGGCGCACCTCGCGGGCTCAGAAGCAGAGGACGGGAGGGCAGGTTGGGCGGCTCTCGGCCCGGCAGCTTCGTCCCTCGCCTGCTCCAGCTCCCGCCCCGCTCTTGCTCAGTGGCGACAGACCCCACAGCCGCGGTGCCGCAGCGACTCCCGCTTCTCTTTGCCGGTGCCGTGCACTGTCTTCTTCCTATTTGTGACCAAAACCTGCGCCGCCGCGGAGCATGCCCAGTCCTGTCCGCTAGCTCGCCCTTCCAGACTGTGATCCGACGCTCCGGATCTTATAAACTACGGGCCCGGAGGTGGGGTAGGCGGGGGTCGGGGGCCGGGAAAAGGGGGCGGTGCGGGAGAGAAGGCGTGGCTGAGCTCCACCCGGGACCTAAGCGGGCTGCGGAGGAGGCGTGCGCGGGAGTGGTTGGGGCGGAGTCAAAGGGATGGCGCTGCACAGTGGTGGAGAGAGCGGTTAGGCCTCGCTGGAAGCAAACGTGGTCCGTAAAAGTCTCGTTTTCTGTTATCGAAAGAGATCAACTCTGGTTCGGGGAAAAAAGTCGATTACCTGAATTAATGAAGAACACACCAGATTTTTTTTTTTAGGTTAGAGGGCCTTCACACTTATAAAAGCAGAGTGAGGACAGCAGGGTACGGCAAGAAAAAATACTAACTTGGTAATCAGATGAAACACATTCAATTCTAGTCTCCACCATTTACTGACAACGAGGCATTGGAAAAGTTATTTCCACACTTGTACAAAATTATATTCTATCTTTTATATATGTTGTAAAAGTTGTGCAGTGAAGAGGTGCATAGAGTTAATGGTCAATAAATGACCTGGTTATTAAGAGGAGTGAGTTTGCCTACAAGTTTTTAGACATGCGTATATATTACAAGCACTCGTGTATTCTTTATTTAATGATATACATTTTTTTGATGACACAAACATGATTGACTGCAACAAAAGGGGCTTTTGTCCAGATGGATCATTTGAAGGAAACACCTCCAAAAGTACATACTCAGTCCAAGCCTAAGAGTCATCCATGAAGTAAATTAAAATGATGTTCATGTGAGCTTAACCATGGGGGTAGAAGATATAAGAAACAGCTGGGTTGGCCCCATCCTGGCAGGAAAGGGAAGATATGAGGCATCTTGCCCCAAAATAATTGTTCAATAGATATGTGTCGAAAGAGCAATGAACACAACGGGTCAGAGGAAAAGTGACAGGAACTAGAGCATACATGTACTGAGGCCGGAAAATATGTACTAATTCTGCCTACTTCCTTCGCACTTTTACAAAGTTAAAATTTAATGAGCATTTATTAACTGCTGAATGGATATATGATAATAGGAACCTCTTCTTCCACACCCTTCATATTGGATGTGCCTATCTCAGGGCCTGGGGACATGGGTTCCTAAAGTCTGGCTGTAATTTCTGCAGCAGGGTATGTGTATGTGTGGGGGATTGAGTGTGGTGGTGTTCGAAACTCAGGGATGATGTTTCACTCCCCAGAGCAGAGCCAGGATAAAAACCAAGCTTCATTTAATTTGTCCACAGCTGATTTAACATCCTCAAATATTGCCCCTACTATTCCCTGTACCTCCCCACCAACTTCTCCAGACCTGTGTGGTCCTTGCTTTCTGTTTGTTTCTGCTTGGAATTCCCCACCTGACACATTCCTGTTCATCATTTGAGTTGCAGCTACTCCTTGCTGTATTTTGGTTACATTTGTACATGCCTCTATTTCTACATTACGATAGAATAATTTAAAAAATATCTCCACACTAGAGAGCTACTTCCTCTGGAATAGACATTATTTATGCCTTTGTATCTTTAACTCTAGAAAAGTGCTTTGCATAAATGTTTGCTTCCTATGAAAGGTGGGTAAGTGTGGGGGCAGGGGTGGGGACAGTGTTGGTCATTGTTTGAAATACAAGGGAGTTATCCAAAGGATCATTTTGTTATTCTCATTATCTCACCGCATATTTGCATAGACCTGCATTGTTCAACACAATAGCCATCTGACACAGGTGGCTACAGTGTTTGAAACCTGGCTAATTTGACTGAAAAACTGAAGTTTAGTTTTATTTAAATCCACTTAAATATAAATTTCAAAACTGGTATCTCATTTGGTTGCTGGAAAACTTTTAACTAAATTTGGAAGACTGGGAATGTGAATCCATTTTTTCATCTGTTAATTTAATGCAATCTAAACAAATATCAATTATTTCCAACGAAAATTTAGTGGCCTGGGAGATATGCTGTGGGTGTAATACACCCAATTCAAAGACTTAGTACAAAAAAAAATAAATATTTCAGTAATAATTTTATAGTGATTATGTTACTATACTAGTATTTTAAATGTTAAGATAAATTAATTCACTGTTTCTTTTTAGCGTTTAAATGTGGCTAATGGAAAATTTTAGATTACACATGTGGCTTGCAGTCCACTTAATTAGAACATTGCAGGAGTAGACATTTACACTTTGCAAAGCACAGACTTTTCCCCTACACCTGCTTCATTTCCTCACAACACTGTGAAGCTGGTCTCTTGGGAAAGTGTCAGTTTCACTTTAACGAGGAAACAGACGGGGTGGGGTCGAGAAGGGGAGTCGGGAAGAGACAGTTCTAGTCAAAGGTCTACGTGATACTTTATATAGTGAATTAATGCTATAATTTGAGTCACTCAGTCTCAGATTCCGGTTGATATTCACAGAAGGGTGCCTCTCCCACCCTGTGCCCAAATTCCAAACCGGCATCCCAAGAGGGCACTCCTGGGCTCTGGACAATCCCAAATGGGCTCCAGCGTGGTAGGACCATCTGGCAGTTATGCCACATTTAAACCATGACCTCTGCAATGCCTTTGACAATTACTGTTACAAGGGTAACTTACTGCAGATCAACGAAAGTCATATTGAACAACAGCATTTCCCCTCTATTTGACAGCCTTTTGCATTTTTAGATTTATTTCTTCTCGATTTCATTCTGTAGATTGCAACCAGAACTGGGTTTCGACTACCGGGAGTGAGTTTTCAGCAGACAGCCTCGCACTGATCATTTAGGACTTGAACGACTATTAAAGAGGAAAGAAGGTGCTCAGATCTTGTGTAATCAGCTCTTCCCCAGGCTTGCCCAAAGGCAGGTTCTCGGTCATTTCTTCTGCAGAAAAAACCTCGACTTCTTCGGCCGGAACCACGCCCTGACAGTGGTAGTTCAGAAAGCGCCTCCTGGGCTCCTAGCACCCAGGGCAGCTGCTGGGAAAACCCGGACCGTGGAGTACAGCTGCTGGGTACTCCGCGCAACCGCGCGGCGGAGCTGAGCATGCTCAGAGAGCTGGTCCGTAGCAGGAGGAAGAGGCGCGGGCTCCACGCCGCGCTGTTGTTGTGGTACAGCCCCTGACGTGTGACTGCACCGGCCCGCCTCCCGGAGCAGCGCGGCACCGCCTCCCCGTGACTCAGCACTTTGTGCTGGAGCGGTGCTAGAGGTCAATCCCAGGGGTCTCCTTGGGGGCAAAGTCATCGTTGGTCAATCTTGCCCCAGACTGC
>PVKM010034344.1:0-15623 GCA_004027735.1 Carollia perspicillata
GTGGCCACTTTTACCCCCTCGTCCACGGGGTGAATATATGAATGAGGAAAGAAGGAAGGAAGGAGAGCAGATGAGTGAAAGGAAAGGCAGAAAAAACGTTTGTATGAAGTCGATGCAGACTTATGTTCTGTCCATTTCCATCATAAGGATATTTAGCAATAATTTAGCAATGACTTGACAATAGCCGTGGAGCTAGGGCTCTCGCTTCCTCTTCCCTCTTTCCCTCCCTCCCTTACTGCTGGGAGCTCCTAATAACGCACTTTCTAGAGCCCATGCCAACCCCGCCTCTGCCTGAGCCTCCCTCTGGGCAGGGCGTGGCAGGGTTTTTGAGGGATGCCAGTGTGCACACAAGCACCTGGCTTTGCATTCGGGTTGGTGGTTTTGGCTCAGATTTAGGAAATATCCTTATCTCATTCCTGCCCCATAAACCTGCCGCCTCACCTACCTTGTGCCGACCGCACCTCCTGTTTGGGTCTTCTAGCTCACCTGCTCAACCTGCTCAACCTGCTCAACCTGCTCAAGCCGCAACTGCTGTTGCCAGATTTAGAAAATAAAAAACTGAATACTCAGTTAAGTCTGAATCTCAGATAAATGGCAAATAATTTTTTAGTGTAAGTGTTCCTCAATGATTGCATGGATATACTTACACTAAAATGTACTCCTTATTCATATAGAATCCAATTTAACTAGACATCCTGTGTTTTATGTGGCAACTCTACTCACAGGGAAACTGTTCCGGGGCAGGAGACATTTGTAGCCTTCTTGAATGGTGCTGGGGAGGGCTCTCCTGGGACCCTCTGCTCCTGCTTCTTGGACCTACTGAACAGATGCCCTGGTCCCCGGTATAGCCGAGGAGCGAAGGTGAAGGAGAGTGAGGTGGGGAGGAGGAGATGGGCCGGGACAGACAAGGAATTCTCTGACTGGCCCTCATGACCTAGAAGATGCTGTCTGGTTAACCTTTGGCATTCCAGATGGTTCCTCCAGTCGCTCTAGAAATGGGCCAGTCAAGTTGTCCTGGGAAGGCAGGAAAAGGCAGAGAGTCATGGGAATGAGTCACCCTTTGGGGCCTTTGGTTCTCACAGCAGTTTGGTGCAGAGCCCCAGGCCTAGAATGACTGAGCTTTGGTTGCTATACTATTACCCCTAACTCAGTAACACCCTCTACCACCCACACACTCAAAACCCCCACATTCACCCAATTCTTAATTTTAGCTCTTGCTTTTAATTTTCTGCCAGGTATTATATGGACTGTTGGGAATTCAACCCTCTATCAATATATCCCTCAACCAATAAACAAGAAGTAGTTATTGAGTGCCTACTGTGTACAAAGCAGCATCTTAGTCCCTGTGGTTAAAGACAAACATCTGTCCTCCAGAAGCTTAGAGTCAAACAGAAAACAGGTTTCATGGTGTGGGGTGGAGTTGCCACAAAATGAGAAAATGATAAGGTGGTTCTGTCATTTGCACAATGTCCTTTGGACACCTATCCTTACTGCGTACCAGCCTGGGTGCAAACACATTACATGTACAAGCTCCTCTGGTCCTCACAGCCTCCCTGTGAGGTAGGGGCTGGTACCTCCACTGGATGGATGAAGAAAAGGAGGCCACGGTTGGCAGAATAGTAGACCTATCGTCACGTTGGGTGCTGGAGGTGTGAGAAAGAAGGCTGGGCACCCACTGTGGCTGAGGAGAGTCTAAAAATCAACAGTTACTTCTGGAATGCACAGAGAAGAGGCCCTAACCCAGCATGGGGCTCAAAGAAGGCTTTGCTGAGGTGCCGAGACCCAAATGGTCTCTAGAAAGTAACATACAGGTCAGTCAGGTGAATGAAAGTCCCTGGGTTGGTTGCAGATGGAATGGAAGGATGCTTTGGGCAGCAGGAAGAGCAAGTACAAGAGTCTGCCGTGCATGGAAGTGTGCGAAGTGTTGTGAAATCCGCAGGTGCCTCACTATGGCTGGAATGGAGCGAGCTGGGTTGGTCGGGGTACCGGAAGGATTTGCCATAGTGGATGTTCAGTGGGCTTTGGGCTGAGGGAGCCTGCAGAGACAGGATTGCTGGGCAGACCCACTGGGCAAGGCATGGGTGAGTGGGTGCACCCACTGTGGGTCACGGGGGAACCCAGCAGCCACGGATACATAAGCAGTTGACATGTTATTTGTATCTTTAGAGGTGGGCGGGGCCTGATGACATGAGAAAGGGGAGGGAGGGCATTACCTTTGTTGAGCCAAGCACAGCCCCGAGAACATCATTCAAGTTGTCTCCTTTGATTGTCATGACAACCTGGCCAGTTACACATTATTTATATGGGCCCTGCTAGGAAACTTAGGTCCAGAAATGTGAAATAACTTCCCCAAGGTCACTTTGGAAGAGTCTGGATTCTCAGCGAGGTCTATCTGAATTCAAAGCCACAGGACGATGCCTTCCACCCCCGCTTTCCTTTGAGTTCTTGAATACTTAATTCTGCTTCCTCCGTTTATTGTGTAATTAGATGGAGAAAAATTTATTCACCAGAATTCCTCCTGGGGAGTGACCACTGAACCCGTCTGGAAAAATATACTTGGATAAGCGCTTTTGGGATGGAAGGCGAGGAGAGATTCTCAGAGCATATTCAAGCAAGGAAGGAGGGTCTCCTGACAGCAGTGCCTGAGTCAAGATAGTTGGGGGCTCTAGCTTTGCCTTTGAACCTTGGTTGTCCTTAAAAGACTGTCAATTTGTTCACCATCTGGTCTCAGTATCTCCTGTAGGCTCAAGTAGAAATGCCAGCTCCGAGGAACCTGAACCCTGACCCTAAGCACTTGGACGGTGCCAACCTGTCACTTATTCATTCGGCATGCGCATGCCACTCATGCCCAGCTGGCCGCTCACTCTGTGCCAAGTGATAAGTAAAGAGTTCTGGTCTTTGCTCCCTGTGGCTCTCCAGCACAGTGCCATTCCCTACAGATTCTGAATAAGATACCCTTATTAGCTCATAATTTGGAGCGTGCCTTCCACATATATGTGTATGTATTTAATTTATGATAATATATAATGTAAATTATGTATATCGGTCAGTGTTATGGACTGAATGTTTGTGTCCTTCCAAAATTCGCATATTGAAGTTCCATCCCCAACGTGACGGTATTAGAAGGTGGGGTAAGGTCACGAGGATGCGGCCCTCACGATGGCTTAGTGCTCTTACAAAGGGACAGGAGACAGAGGGTCTCTCCCTCGGCCCAGTGAGGACGTAGTGGGCCTTCACCAGACACCAAGTCTGTCGGCACCTTGATCTTGCACCAGACTCCAGAACTATGAGCAATAAATGCTTATTGTTTAAGCCACCCAGTCTACGGTATTTTGTCATAATAGCCTGAACTGAGACAGCCACTGTTCCAATAGTTTATGAAAATAATAAAACATGCACCAAATAGAGATGTTAAAATAATGAGGAGAAGGTGAAGTAAACACAATTAATTTAACACTTTTATTAGCAAAGCAGCATGAATGATACTGGATGTACTTACATATCTCAAATAATCATCTTGGCAATCACAGCCCTCGTGTGCCGACTTCTTTCCAGACCTGATTATATCCGGTTGTTTTCAGCCTAGAAATCGGGCTGTGGTGGCGAGTTCTCACTGGGAGGGCCACTGCGCTTGCATCGTTAGCATCATTTTCTTTCTTTCTGTTTTTGTTTGAAATCCTCCCCCCAGGGTATGTTCACTGATTTGAGAGAGAGAGAGAGAGAGTCATCAGTGTGAGAGAGAAACATCAATTGGTTGCTCTCCTTAGCTCCCCAGTCGGGGATCGAACCCACAACCTTTTGGTGTACAGGATGACACTCCAACCAACTGAGCCACCTCTGGCCAGGATAGCATCATTTTCAACCCATGGTTTTCTCTGAGGAATCTTTTGAAGCTGCTTGTCTGTTTTCTAAGGGTTGGTTTCGTTAAAACTCTGTAATACAGTGTAACAATTCTCTTAGCTTGGCGCACAGAAACAACCATCACAACACATGCGGGAGTGAAGGGGCTTGGCCTTGTTCACTCTCCACTGCTCAGATGGCTTCCCACCCTTGCCTGGTCCCCCGTGGACTCTCAGGACACGGGGCCGCCTGACACGAGGCTGAGTCAGGGCATCGGCATGTACATGAAACATGAGCAAGGCTCCGTGCATATTTTTAGGTAAAAATAAAGGTCGACAGAAGTTCTCATTTTACCTTCTCAGCACTCACTCACCTTGTAGACCCTGTTTTGGAGACAAGCCATCGGCTGGGTGGGGTGTATCCGTATGAGCCACAGCATCACACAGTGAGTGTTTAAGTATCAGCCTCGATGCATGCAGTGAAGGAAAACCCTGGCTGCTGCAACAGAGAGTGTGGAACAGGAGGTCTTGACTTTGTCTAGGTGATCAGGGGCTTTTCCTGGGGAACGCCAATTGAGATGAGCTCCGAAGGCAAAAACTAGTTTCCCAGGTGAAGTGCCAGAGAACCAATGTCCAGACAGAGGGGACAGCATTTGCAAAGGCCCCGAGGACCAAGGAAGCAGAATCCACCAGGGGAAGTGCACAGAGGCTGGTGTGACTGGAGCCCAGAAGGTGAGAGGGACAATAGCATGAGATAAACCCTCACCTGGGAACCCTGACAGGACACACTTCAAAGGGGGTGAAAAGAGGCTGAGAGGCTGAGGTCAGGAACACTGATGGTGAGAACAGATTGCCCACTCAGCTATTGGGCGAACAGAGGCTTGGGTTGGCTGGTGGTAGGAGGGGCCCCTGGGACTGTGAGGAGGGCAGTCTGGAGCCCATTGAGATTCAGCTGAGAACATCCCAGAGACACGAGAAATGAATAACGACAGAGGGCGGTGAAGTGTGTGGGGAAGGGCCGAGGCTCCACTGACAACAATCAGAGCTGCCAATAAAAGCTCAAACCTGCTGTCCATGGGCACGTCTCTCCCTCGTTTTGAAATTGCAGTCTGTGTCCCCACAGTACCGCTGCAGCATTAAATTATACATTCATTTCCTTGCCACATGGTACAGTTCAGTGCAGCTCTGTCCAGAACCTCCGGGCACAGAGAAGACTTCCAAAGTAACATAGAAATGGTCTTACAGCCTGCATTTAGTTAATGCCGCCAGACACTTAAGATCTAAAAAGAAGACTACAAACACTTCAGCATGCATATACATGTGGCAAAGACTGAAGGAAGGGAACAAGAAAAAAACTATGTCACTAACTTCAGTTACATTCAGTGAACAAAACATACTTCTTTCTTCTGGGTAAATATCTTAGGATCCACTGAAAACTGTTTACAAAGCTTGTGCTGAGAAACTAATATTTACTCAGAGAAATATGCGTGTTCTTGGGAGGCAAGATTATGTAGGCAAGAGAGCAAGGATTTTGGAATTAGACCCGAGTTTGAATCTGAGACCACAGTTACTTGGGAAGCTTGCTGAAGCCCTCACAGCCTTAATTTTCTCATTTTCAAAATGCAGGGAACATATATTTACCTTGCAGGGTTACTGTAAAGATTAAACAAAAGCATGAACATTATGGCTGATTTCTCTGATGCATACTAGGGTCCCCATCTGTGTGTGTGCATGTGCATTCACATGCATGTGCAACACTAGGGTCCCCATCTGTGCATGTGCATGTGCATTCACATGCATGTGTAACACTGGGGTCCCCATCTGTGCGTGTGCATGTGCATTCACATGCATGTGTACCACTAGGGTCCCCATCTGTGTGTGTGCATGTGCATTCACATGCATGTGCAACACTAGGGTCCCCATCTGTGTGTGTGCATGTGCATTCACATGCATGTGTAAAGCTGTTCCTTGGCATCATCTAAGAGGAGGAGGCAAAGACGTTGCAATCGGCAGGCAGGTCTTCACCATTGATATCTCACTATAGCCCAGAACAAATATTAACCCTTTTGAAAATCTGGAATCTTTTTTTAACTTCCCAACTGTGTTATTTTTATAACCTAATTGTTGGTATGTGACGTTGGCTAAGTCATTTAAAGACTTCTTATTGGGTCTTACATATTCTTGGGAGTACCCTTAAATTCTAGGACGAAAAGAAAAAGGAAAGTAGGAAGAAGGAGGAAGGGAAGGAGAGAAGGAGGGAGACAGGGCGGGAGGAAAGGGGGGAGAAACAGTAACGCTAAAACAGGAAGCCCTTGCGTACAGCTTACTCGCCGTCAGACCTTGCTCTGAATTCTTAATGCAGCCATGTGCTTAGTGGTCAGCAATCCTACCAAGTAGGAACTGCTCTCATCTGCATTTCGCAATGAGACTGCTGAGCCGCTGCTTGCTGTGTGGCTTGGGGCAAGCTGCTTGGTGTCTCTGAGCCTCAGTTTCCTCACCTTTAAGGTAGGAATAACATGCACCTTGCTAAGTTTCCTGGTGAGGGTTAAATGATCACACACACACACACACACACACACACACTCCTTGATCTGTACCTCACACACAGTAGGAAAGGTTGTTTCCCAACGAAGAACACAGCCAGGACGATCTCATTCTTTTCTCCCATTAGCCTTGGAGGGAAAAGGAATGAGTAGAGGAAAGGGCCTCAGAGAGGGCAAGTGAGTCCCGAGGTGTGTGGGAGGAAGAGGGGAGTGAAGCCTAATGCAGGGGCCTGTGCATTTTAGGGGAGGAGCAGATGCCGAGGTAAGATGCTGAGGTGGTTTTATTTCTGCCCGGTGGTCGACTTTCCACCAGAGCCCTCTCCTCAGTTCCCGTAAGTGTGATGGGCCAGAAAAGAGAGGACCGACTTTCATTCAGAACAACTCCAAGACTTGTTGCCACAGTGAAAATCAATCAAACAGCATGACTGGGCTGCAAACAGGTTTTCATTTCCCAGTCCTCAAAGTATTTACCCAGATCAGTCCCCGCTTCCACATGATTGGAGGGCATAGAGCAAAGCTCAGACAGTCCCACATGTTGTCTAAAGAGCCCCTCACGTTAGCTTGAGGTCCCAGGAGAAAGGACACTAGGTTAGGCGCCAAATAGGGAAACTGAGGCCCAGAGCCATTCACTGTCATGCCCGAGGCCATCCCACTTGGCTTGCAGTGGAAGGTGAATCCATTCAGTTACGTAACGTCAGGGTGCTCTGTTCATATTTATTCTATACAGTCAGAAGCCCTAGAAGGTTGGGCAGTGGGACAGCCTGAGGGAGGCAATCAAGCTTGGATCCAAGTCTTTTAACTGTGGTCTGAGCTCCTCCCACCATGCTGGAGGAGCACCTCAGAGCCTGCCTTTTCAAGAACTTCATGCTCAGAAGCTTGGGAACCATTTTCTGAGCTCTAGGTTTCTACAGCCAGGGCAGTAGCTTGCTGGACATGAGCTCAATTTAGCACAGGATGCTTGCTCTTGGAGGCTGGAGCTGCAGGAGGTTGTGCACCAGTAGAGTGAGAGGTTAAGGGAAAGGAAGGTGGGGTTGTATCAGAGGACAGAACAGGCAAAGGGAATGGGTGGGAGTTTAGCCTGGATCTGCTCATGGAGTTAAGTCAAGCAGGGTCAGAGTGTGGCTGGCAGAGGGTCCAGCTGGAAAATCTTGAGGAGCCAGGTACTAAAGGGCGACCCGATGAAGGGTTAGGATGGAGACTGAGATCAAGGTTAAGGGGCCAGAGACACAGTTGAAGGTGGGTCAGGCTTTGTGCACCATGGGTAGGCTTGCTGGCTTGAAAGAGCCTGGCAGCTCTCGATTCATGGCTGCTGAGAGGGTCTGATGTCCATGAACCCATATTAATATTGGGGGTCTTGAGTGTCAGGCTGAGCAACCTCATTGTGACTGAATGCCCTGGGGAGCCATAAAAGCTTAAAGATGTGATGCAAATGTACCAGCCAAGTGGCCAGCCGTGATCCCTCTGGTGTCCACATTAAGAACTCTGTCATCATGCACAGTGCTGGCTTTCCCGCTCTGGAGCACAACTGCCTCACGCAGACACACGCAGACACACGCAGACACACATACTGTCTGATAGGCTCCTTTAAACCACACCAGCTCCTCATGAAGGAGGCCTACAGGAACCTGCCCCAAAAGGGGTTTCTGTTTTTTGCTCTGCTTAAGACCATCAGGACTTTTGGCGAGTACAGCGCTGTCCCTCCCGGTGTAAACACAGGCCCTGCTGTCTTGCCTCTCACCGTGCTCTGGACTCACACCACTATTCCGAAGACCTGCACTTTGGACCGAGCCCAGATGGTAGCCCAGGCTCTAAGCTGCGTTTACGAGTGGGACTAGCAGGAGCCGGCGAGGGCTGTGCAGGCTTCAGCCTGAGCTTCACTGCCACAGTAGTTGTCACTCTTGCTTCCCTGGACTGGCTTACTGTCCTAGGTGGAGGGCAGGTCTCCCGAGCAGCATGAGCTAATGGTATCCCTGAGGAGTTGTTAGAAGACAGCCAAGCCCCACGCCTTCCCAGGGCTCTGATTAGCTCAAGCACACCACCCCACATTTTGATTGCTCCCTTTATTAAATTGCCATTGGGTTCCAACTAAGTCTAATTCAGTGTCCTCTTCTCTAAACATCCTGGAGATGATGATTTTATATGCAGCAGGTATTTTCTAGAAACTGCCGAAGGTATCTGAGGCCACCAACTTAGGAGCTCTAAAACAACGTTGCTTATTTAATAGGAGCTTTCTGGGGAGCTGGCCCAGAACCTCCTGCCACATTCCTTGCAGAATGCTCCCTTTTTCCACTCCCCAAGCACCTCATTTAGTTAAGTGGTTTTGCTGCCTTTAGGTTGCTTTATAATTGGGGTGATTACTCATTCCCATCACAAGACAGAATTGGGAGGAAGAGGCCGGCTTGGGACCCCAAACACTGTTTGCTGCACCTCCCTGCATTTCATCCTGTCTCTCGCTGTCTGAGTGCTGGACTTCTGAGGTTTGAGGAGCTGGCACAGGGTCAGCCAGTCCAGGCCGGCTACTACTCAGGAGTAACAGTTCCATGGTCACAATGGTGTCAAACTTGGGAGGAAAGGCAGTGGGGACTTTGCTTGTCAGCCAGGGAGAAGACTCAGTGACCCACAGCCTCGCCATCCTGTGTACTGCCCTTTCCCAGCACGGCAGCCCTGGGTGAGGTGTTCTGTCCAGCAGGTCCTGCAGACCAGCAGGTCTGGATTACCTGTGATCTTTGTGCCCAGAAAGATGGGCTGGGACCTGCTGTGCCAGAGGGCGTTATTAGTAGTGCTGGGAAAACATGACTAACACTGTATTCTGCACGAATACAGCCCTGGAGCTCTGCATACACTCAGCTTCATGCGGGAGAGTGTTCCCTTCAGTCCCACTAGACAGCCCTGGCTTGGCAAGTCCCTCATCCCCATAGGCCTCTGCAGATTTGAAGCCCCAGACAATCACCTCGTGTTCCTTTCACTTTATTCAATGTATAGTTAGTTACTGAGAGCCTCCTATAACCAGGCACTGTTGGAGACAGTGGGGATACCACAGTGAGCGACAATGTCCTCATTTTTTAACAACCCGGGCAAGGGATGATGGACCTGGCCAGGACAGTGCAGTGGAGGAAACCAGAAACAGTTACATCACATCACAGCTCTGCCAGTGCTCAGAGACTGAAGGAGCCGCCCAACGCCACACAGCTGGCAGAGCTGGGAAACCCGCCATATGGGTCTGGTTTGCAAGTCCGCCGTGGCCACTAGATGGCGCCTCCCTCTCCACGCTTCTCTGCACGCCAGTTTGCTCTGTTAACGCTGCATTCAGCTCCCACAGCCTTTCAGCTCAACAGCAGAAAGATAGGAGGCAGTTAGGAAATACAGCACCTCATGATTCGAGGTGGGTGGTCTCACATGCTGAGCTCAGAGATGAAACCGTGAGGCCACTGCTTGCTAATGGCCACAGGGTGTGGTGGAGGCTGTGCCCTCTCCCTCACCACCAGGAGCCCCGCAGGGGTTGCTGGGTCTGGAAGGTATTCATGGCAGGGAATCTTGGCTGTCCACAGCCACCTTGATGAAAGTGGAGCATCCCTCAGCCCTCTGGCTTTGCAGCCAACAACACACACTGATCTAATTGGGCATTTTCAGGCCACTAAGTAGGTTGATCAACAACAATTATCTTTGGCTTTAATCTTGCTCCTCTTTTCTGTCTGTCATTCTCCAGGCATTACAGTTACTGAGATGGATACCCACTTACATACATGAGCATAAACACACATGCACATGTAGCACATGTGTGCGCACACATACACACACACTCTGGGGCAGGGGCTGTCAGAGTGAGTGGTCTGGGACCGCCTCCTCTGCCAGTCTGCAGCTCTTCTTCAGGTCCCAGGCTTCTTTGCACGGCAGGCTAGGGTGGGAAGGAGAGGAGCTGGAGCCCTATAGGATGCTGAGCAGCCCTCTGCCTGACTCCAGGAGCAGGGAGTGGGGTGGGATGGAGGTCCACATCCATCCTGGGTGGATCTGAGAGGGCATCCATCTTCGATTATAATGCCCACTTAATATGTATGGAGGAGCCCCAAGGGCCCATTTCCTGTTCATTTGCATAAGCACGCAGAAAATGACTATTCATAGAACATCTCTTTTATGCCAAGCAGTGGACTTGGCCCTTGACATACACTCTCCCTTTCTCCAGTGCTGACTTCACCAGCAAGCAGGGCTTACTCCCCCATTTTGCAGGGTAGGACACAGGTGGGAAGGGGTTGTGGCCACCCCAGGCAGGTATTTCCATGGCACTCTCCCACCTCGTCATCCCGCGCCACTCCAGACAGCCCTGCAAACAGTCGAAAGCAGGGGCTCCAGGGCTGTGGGCTCCATCCTCAGTGCCATTTCCAAGCATAGATCCCCGCTGGGGACACGGTCCCTCTCCTGCCTGTGCGTCCGTCATACACCCCTCATCCTCCAGGACTCAAAATACATCCACGGGGAGCCTTCTCGGACTCCCTCGCTTCCCCAGGCCACTCCGCCCAGCGCAGCTCGTGCTGGTTGGTGACTGTAAGTACTTCAGGGGCAGGAAACCCACAGCTGCCTCCTTCGAGCCCCTCGCTGCCCGCTGTAGCCGCTCCGCACTCAGAAGTTGTCAGTGCGGGACACTAAAGTCTCAGAATACACCGGGAGCTGATTTACATACCCAGATGTTATCTAATACCAGGGGCTTCCAAAATACCATTTAAAAAGAGAGAGAGCTAGAACTCCCAACTAAACAACCAGGATTCTTCACCGAGGACTTATTGCAATTCTAAATTATTCAATTTTTTTCACCTAACTGCATTACCCAGAAGCCTAGGATATTATTCTGTGTTATTTATAAGGCTTTCTCATTTTTATCTGGTAGCATGAGTTGCATTAACTTTTTTTTACTAAAGAATTTTTCTAGATCCTTGTCACTCAAGTTTTCATCTGCTTTGTAAGTGATGCATCTTGGTGATCCCCTTTCTAACATTTTTACTATAATGTGATACTACCTCAGTCCTATTTTCGCCTAAAGTCAAAAATCCTTTTCCAACCGACCGAAAGTACAACTTACATACAAAGGGTTGCTTGTAAATATGCCTGTAAATGGTTCTGTTAACCACCTGCTGTTTCACACTAGGCACACCCATGTCTGCTGCTACGGTTACCTTCTCGTTTTTCTGCTTGTTTGTTCCATCTGGCCTAAATTAGACTTAAGAAAAAAACAAAGCAAAAACGCAGTCACGCCAGTAGTCCTATGTCAGTTGGCCAAAGAATCTGATTTTCACTAGCCTGCCTTCCTTCCTTCCTTCCTTCCTTCCTTCTTCCCTTCCTCAGTCCCTCCTCCCTCCCTTCCTTCCCTACTACATGTCTAACTAACAATGTTCACGTATTTTGCTGAAGCCAATGGGCACAAGGCATGAAGTCCAGCAGTTACCCCTTATCCTGTCCGTGGGGAATATGTTCCGAGACCCCCAGTGGATGCCTGAAACCAAGGACAGCACTGAACCCTACATATACTGCTTTTTCCTGTGCACACACACCTGTGATATAGTTTATAAATGAGGCACAGTGAGAGATTAACAACAATAAGCAATAATAAAATAGAACAGTTCTGACAATATACTGTCATAAAAGTTACGGGAATGTGGTCTCTCAAAATATTTTCCTGTACTCACTTTTAAACTCAGCGGAAGCACTCTGTGGTTTCTCTTTAGAATCTCCAGACTGCTAGCATCACTGCTCTTGGGCTTTGGGGCCACTGTTGAGTAAAACAAGGGTCACTGGAACACAGGCATGGCGATGCTGCCACAGTCAGTCTGACGACAGACATGGCTGTTCAGTGACTAACTGGGGGGCCATCCACACACAGTGTGGAGACGCTGGTCAAAGGGTGACTCACATCCCGGCCTGGGGTCGGGGGATGGAGGGTGGAGGGGGCCAGGGGAGTGAGCGCCGGGAGGCGTGAGATCTCACACTGCTCAGAGCGAACAGCGCACAACTCAGAATGGATGAACTGCTGATTTGGGGAATTTCTCCTTTACTGTTTTCAGACCACAACAGACTGCAGCAAACTGAAATCACAGAAGCTAAACCGCAGAGAAGGGGGCACTGCTGTATTCTCCATCAAACCATGGGTGCTAGTTTACAGACGTTCGAGGACACATGACAGGGTCTGTTTATTAGAGCCGTCCGCGTCTCTGAGCAATTACTTAATACTTTTTAAATTAAGCTCAGAATTTCTTCAGCATTTAACATTAAATACGCCTCACCTAGTTTGAACTTAACATGACTCATTAGAGTGTTCTTGATGATGGAATGCATGTCCGAGAGTTAATTTATGTAATCAGATAAGGCTGTGCTGCTGTGAGCAATTCATTCAGTTAATCAAAGGTTTAAAAGTTGTAAGAAGTGGCTGAATCATGGGAAATAATCCTGAGAACTGATAGAAGACATGCTAATGAACCATCAGAGGGGAGATCAAATAGACAACGCAACCGAAGCGAACAGCCAGTCTGACAAAGACCGCCGGCGAACACTGACGAAAGAGGAGGACAATTGGAAATGAAAAGGAGTGGAAGACTGTGGAGGGCGGACCAAGTAGAAGTGCAAGTTCATAGTGTCAACAGGCCATGATGATCGATGAGGGCGGGCACAATGCGGGGAAAACGCACCGCCATGGTGAGCTGGGAGGCTCGTGTTTGCAAAACGCACCGCCATGGTGAGCTGGGAGGCTCGTGTTTGCACGCAAAATTGGAGAATATGACGATCCTGTCGGGATGGTTTCACGGACCCCAGGGTCTGGGACATCTGGACTGTGATGGGAGTTACCACCAGAAGCCAGAGGGCCTGCCCAAGGGGAAAACGCCGCCGCCATGGTGCTCCCACCCATGGGGACCTGCGCGCAGCTGTGAACAAAGAGCCTTCCGTGGACTTACATGGTACTGAGTCAGATGAGTATCAGGGCTTTAATTGGAGTGACAAGGGCATATGTAATTAAATGAATGAGATACATTACAATTTTGTTAGTAATTGTCAAGATCCTATCAACTGATGTCACATTGGGTACAACCTTTTTTTTTTACTACTTTTAATCATAACTGCTGCTATTTTTTAAATCCTTGCCTGAGGATGTTTTATTAGCTTGAGAGAGAGAGAGAGAGAGAAACATTTGATCAGTGCCTCTCCCATGTGCCCTGACTGGGAATCGAACCCATGACTTTTTGGTATACAGGATGTAGCTCCAACCAACTGAGCCACCTGGCCAGGGTAACAGCTCCTATTTATTGAGCAACTTTTTAATGTTATTTATATAATCGGTATCACCAGTGACCGACTGCTACCATTTATGGGCATCTGCTACTTGTCAGACCTTGGCAGTCTGCACTCCTCCCATTTACGACAGCTCAGCGCTTTGCAGGTGGGAGGAAGGGTAGCTCATAATTTAAGTCACATTTCTATGGTTAGTGCTACATGTAAGGGAGCCGGTATAGCAACTCAGGTTTGTCAGGTTCAAAGTCCTTTGTCACCTTTCTTCTCACTTCCCTAATTATGACCTCTCTCACCTGGCCCGATCGTGCAAACATACAACTCAGGCCTACTCCTCTTTTTCTTGAAAACTCGCTTTCCTCGTGGAGTTCGTTAACATCTCCTCTGCCCCGTCTTCATCAGTGCAGACTGCTGTGACAGATACCAGAGACTGGGTGGCTTAAGGAACGCACATTCACTCCTTACAGTTCTGGAGGAGAGGTGGTCCATGACTTAGTGTCTGGTGAGGGTCCGCTTCCTGGGTCATAGACATCGTCTTTCCGCTGCGTCCTCATGTGGCGAAAGGGCTCAGAGAGGTTCCTGGAGCCTCTTTTGTGAACTGATCCATCAGGAGGGCTCCCCACAATCACCTCACACGGGGCCCACCTGCTAACACCATTATCCCCCTAGGGGTTGGGATTTTAACATATGAATTTAGGGGGGACACAGACATTCAGTCCATGGTGGTCTTGACGGCAACGTTGAAAAGAGTGATTGAAACCTGTTATTTTCAATCAGAAGTTAACTAAGTGGGTAGCAGTGACCAGTATTAAAATAAAATGAAAAGAAATAGAGTAGCACACAGGAAATATCATAGGGCATCATGGGGTAAAAGATAAAAAGTAATTTTTCAGTTGTGTATATACCATATTTCACTGAACTGAAGTCATAATCTATGGGAAGACATAAAATTTTATGTACCACTCAGAAAGAAAAAATGCTGCCAATTAATGGCAAGATGTCACAATTTGAAAGGTGCATCTAAATTTATGCAAGATTAAAATGTTAAAGAAATCCGTGTCTGAGAATTGATGGAGTGGAGTGTGTACATCTCACTACTGGTCCCTGTGTAAAATGTATTTCCTCCTGTGGGCGGGTCCTGGCCAGCGGGGTTTGAGAACCTCCATTCTTTGTGGTGGGGAAGGTGGCAGGGGCATCCACACACTGGCTGGAGTTGCTGGGAGTGCCCAGTGTGGCCACCCAATCAGTGTGCTCAGCCACAGACAGCCTGGGCCGGGTTTCGGCTGCAGGCTGCCCTGTGACCTGCCGCTGGGACAGCTGTGCTCCAACAAGGCTCAAGGTGGTCCCACCCCATGCCCAGGACAGTACGTGGCATTTCCGGAATGCAACTCACAGGTGTTCTTTCCCCTGGTTCATATTATAGGGAGATAAGGTCCAGGCCAGACAGCTTCGTGTGTAATTAATTGAGGTATTTAAGATAAAATCAAACAGGAATTGATATTTCCTAGGCAATGCTCACAAGCCTCAAGCTGGAGGCTGTAGAAGATGACTGGAAGGCCAGCCCAGGGTGTTGCACAGGAAATTCTGACTTCTCACGGAGAGGTCTGAGGGGTGAAAAGTGAGGGGATAAAAGCTTTGGAAGGAAGGGTTCAAATTTTATCTCAGACTCTATTTTTGAGTCATTCAACCAAATTACAGAGCATCCAAGAAGGTCAGGCTTCGTGCTGATTACTGGAGATCGCGCATAGCAGGTCAGATCAGAACTGACTTCTGAGTCCCGCTGCTGGTGGGTCCCTACCTGGTTCCCCCTCTTCTGCCTTCTCCAGAGCTGCACGGGTGTGCAGGGGCCTCATGCTGCAAGCTGGGACCAGTGCTGGCTCCCCTGCCATGCCTGCCTGAGGCTGGGGTACACTGGAGCATCCTTTGCCCCTCTCCCTGCCAGGCAGAGCTCCATATCAAGTCCCAGGTTTCATTA
>PVKM010034345.1:0-15580 GCA_004027735.1 Carollia perspicillata
ACACTGTCTGATCCTTTCACCCACTTCTTGCAGTTTTTTCCACGCCTGACCCTGCCGAGCACTCCTTCCTTCCTCGCTCGCTCTCCCTGTGAGACACTCGGTCACCCCTGCACAAGTTGGAGTGGAGCTCTGTTCTTTCCCCTCCCGTCAGCGCTTACTGAGTAAAATCTTTCCCCACTTTAAGTGTGGCTCTGTTTACCTTTGACAGATCTAAAGAAAATATTCTAGTGTGAAAATGGAATCTGTTCAAAAATGACCATAAAATACAGATGAAAAACACCATGATGGTACATGTGATTAATTACACTGAGGATCTGTGCTATAAGGCCTGCACTTTGGTACAGATCCTAATGAATAACATCTAAGAAGAAGAGAAACATTAAGTGGAAGAGGGGGAAAAAAAAGCTTCCATATTGTCTAATATGGAAGGAGTGGAACTTTGGGCTTTAAGAGTTTGCATTTGAACAAGGGAAAAGGAGAATTTAATTTAGCATTGACACAGGTTCATATATTCCAGAAGGCAAAAAAAAAATGGTAATAACCATACCAATGAGTTCCAAGATCCATAAGGGGAAATATCTTTTCAGACATTTTTTCTTTTGCATATTTGCATCACCAATGTGGAAAATATAAGAGTCTCAAAAAATTCACTAAATTAACAAATAAATGAGGTATCATTTAAGTAAAAAGTCTAACTATGTGAACTAAAAGGCAGTTTATATAAATTTTATCAGAAATAAGAGACACTATAATTGATACCACAAAAATAAAAATGATTATAAGAGACTGTTGTCAACAATGATACACCAGCAAACAGGAACCTAGGCGAAATGGATAAATTCCTAGAAAAATACAACCTATCAAGACTGAATAATGAAAAAATAGTAGAAAGTCTGAACAGACCTATACTCAGTATAGAGATGGAATCAATAATCAAAAATTTCCCAACAAAGACACGTCCAGAACTAAATGATTTTATGGGTGAATTCTACCAAACATTTAAAGGAGAATTAATGCCAATCCTTATCAAGTTCTCCTCAAATTTTTGGTAAGGAGCTCCTCCAAACTCATTCTATGAGGTCAGCTTTATCTTGTCACCAAAGCCAGACAGACAAAGGCACCACAAGAAAAGAAAACTGCAGGCCAATGTCCCTTATGAATATAGAGGCCACCATGCTCTACAAAGTACTAACAAACCCAACCCGGCAACACACTGAAAAGGATCATTCACCATCATCAATTTGGATTTATTCTTGGGATGCAAAGATGTCTCAACGTGTGAAAATCACTTAACGGTATACACTACATTAACAAAATAAAGTATAAAATCATGTATAAAGTATAAAGTATAAAATCATGTATAAAGTATAAAGTATGACATCATGATCTCAATAAATGCTGAAGAAGCATTTGAAAACATTGTAAACCCTTTCATGACAAAAACTTTTCAAACCAGGAAAGTAGATCAACACAACAAAGGCATATGTGAAAACCCACAGCTGACACCATAATCAATGGTGAAAAATGTAAAGCTTTCTTTCCAAGATTAGCAATGAGGCAAGAATACTTGTTCTTGCAACTTCTATTCAACATAGTGCCCGAAGGCTTAGTCAGAACAATAAACAAAAACACAGGAATACATTTGAAGAGGACTCTATGATTCCTTCACTTGAACCTGGGGAGCCTTGGTCAATAAATAGAATGTATTAAGAAAAGATGCTACACGACTTCCAAGGCTTTGTTAGCAAAGTATGTGTTTGAAAAAAAAAAGCCTCAATACTTCAGAATAATTATTACTGTGCTAAATAAATGTGTTAATTTGCATAATGTGTTAGTACACATGTTTTGGTTAGAGTGACTAAAATGTATCCAATAATTAACACTTACAATTGTGCTTACCTTTACATTTTAAAAAATTCCATAAACAAATTCAAAAATAGACAAATAGACTGATAGCTTTGCTTACAGCACTCATCTTGCAAACCACATGAATCACAATCGTTAAGAATAAAAATAAGCCCTGGCTGGTGTAGCTCAGTGGATTGAGTGCGGGCCTGCGAACCAAAGGATCGCGGTTCGATTCCCAGTCAGGGCACATGCCTGGGTTGCAGGCCAGTTCCCAGCAGGGGACTCATGAGAGGCAACCATACATTGATATTTCTCTCCCTCTCTCCTTCCCTTCCCCTCTAAAGATAAATAAATAAAATCTTAAAAAAAAAAAGAATAAAAATAAAACAATTGTAAAAGGCTAATTTTTCCTGATCATTCTATAAAGTTGCAGAGGGCTGGAGAGTGGCTACACGGTTGGTAGAAGGCAAAGATAGGGGCAGAGAAAGTGAGTAAGGCCCAGTCCAGGTCAACAGGGTATACAAAGATGAGTTCACTAAATGAGAATGCTGAAGGTGAAGTCCATGTGGCAGCACAGAATTGAAGCTGTCCTGTCCTAGACCGAAGTCCTTTATCTTCACTGCCTTGAGAAAGAACTGCATAGAGATCCTGAAACACAGCTGATCCGCACCCACAGAAAAGCTGAATTCACAGAACCACGAGTCGGTTGGCCAGGACCTGTGTGAGAACAAATGAGGAGAATGTTGCTAAATGGTGTTTGTATGTTGCACAGAACTAGGGCAGCTGCAAGCAGAGCATCTGAACCCAAATACACAGAACATATACACAAAGCTTGCAATAAAACTGCTTAGCAACAGAATGTGGGCGGGTAGAAGTTGAGAACAGCAATTACATTTGCAGGAATCAGAGTAAATGTATTGGTTTTGTTTCCAGCAGGACCAAGACATGCTGTTCGTGAAATGGAGATCATTAATGCACAAGTGTTGAGTGCAGAGACTATAGCTTCCCAGGAGAACAGCATGAACTTTCTACATCTGCTTCTTCCTCTAAAACAAAACGTGAAAATATTTCTATCTCCAACTCTCTCTGTTCAAGCTCTTCTTCCAATTTGAAATGATTTCTTTTCTCCTGCTACCACCTTGAAGACTTCCTCTCCTTTAATATCAGTTCCAAGTCTCCTTGACGGAGCTCTGCTCAATACTATAAATCTTTCTTATGCTTTAACATTTTTCACCAATTTAATGTTGCTTTGTAAATGTGCCTGAGTGTTATTAAGTGGGTTCTGTCATTTTGACTAGATTGTGAACTCCTAGGGATGAGTGTCCAAATTTTTTTCCAGCTTTATTGAGATATAATAGACATAACATTGTGTAAGTTTAAGGTGTATACGTGTTGACTGGATACACATTTATTGCAATATAATTACTACTGTAGCATTAGCTAACACTATCACATCACATACTTACCATTTCTTTTTTGTGGTGAAAAGAGTTCAGATGTACTCCATTAGAAATTTTTAAGTATACCTTTGTACAATATAGCACTATCAACTCTAATCACAATGCTGTGTATTCGATTCCCCAGAACTTATTCATCTTCTAACTGGAAGTTTGTACTTTTTGAGAAACAGCTCCCTGATTCCTCCACCCCTCAGGCCCTGGCAACCACTTCTCTACTCTCTCTGTTTCTATGAGTTTGAATTTTTTAGATTGCACATATAAGTGCGATCATACAGTGTTTTCCTTTCTGTATCAGACTTATTTAACTTAGCATAACGCCCTCAAGTTTCATCCATGTTGTTGCAAATGGCGGGATTTCCTTCTTTCTCATGGCTGAATAATATTCCATTGTATGTATGTCGCATCTTCTCCAGCCCTTTGTTCACTGATGGACACAGGTTATTTCTGTCCCTTGCCTGTTGTGAATACTGCTGCGATAAACATCAGAGTACAGATATAATTTCTATACTCTGTTTTCATTTCCTTTGGCTATATTCCCAAAAGCAGGATTGCTGGATCGTATGGTAATTCTACTTCAGATTTTTTAACCTCCATTCTGTTTTCCTTCATGGTTGTGCCAATTTATATTCCCACCAACAATGCACAAGTGTTCTTTTCTTCACATCCTTGTCGACCCTTGTGTCTGTTGTCTTTTTGATGATAGCCATTCTAAAAAGTGTGAGATGATATCTCATTGTGGTTTTGATTTGCATTTGCCTGGTGATTAGTGATGTTGAACATCTTTTCATATACTTGTTAACCAAGTATATGAAAAAATATACTTTCCAAAGAAAAATTTTTTCTTTGGAAAAATTAGCAAATCGAAGTCAACAGCACATTGAAAGGATCATTCTCCACAATCAAGTGGGATTTATCCTTGGGGTGAAAGGATGGTTCAACATACACAAAGCAATAAATATGACACGTTATATTACCAGATTGAAAGAGGAAATTCATATCTGCTGAAAAGGGGACTAGCCTGGAGCGAGTTCTTGACTTGGTGCAGGAAAGACTTTGCAGAGGAGTCCAGATGATTTTGAGGGGACATTAATTAAACCTGGGAATAATGAAACAAGAAAAGGCTTAGGAGAGAAGAAGCAACAGTAGGGGCCTAGGCTCTCTAAAAATGTTAAAGAAATGAGCCTAGCCAAGGCTGGTTTGGCTCACTGAGAAGTCAGAGAAGAGGGGCCTTGGAGACAGATTCAGGGGGCTGTCCCAGGATGAGCCGTCGCTGCCCACTGCTTCCCTGGTTGCACGTCTCCTGGGGTCCCTCCGAGTTTAGGAGATGAGTGCCGGTGAGGGAAGAAGTTGGGGGAGGGGAGGGCTCAGGCACGCTCCCAGCATTCTCTGGGTCCTTCGTTTTGAGGGCTGGGAGTTTTGGGGAGGTCTTAGGGGAAGATCTCAATAGAATATTCATCAGCTTTATGCTGATTTGCCAACATGAAATTTATTTCCTTAATTTCATTGGTCTTTGGGTGTGGTTGACACAAATGGCACTAATTGGATTTCTGTTATCTCTCTCCCTGAGTAGGGCGATTCAAGCTATTTACCCTCTGGGTAGGGAGGAAATTGTAAACTATTTAGTTTTAAGTGTCCTTTGTTTAGGAAAGACAGGATTTACTAGACAGCAGTAAACTGCTCGGCCATTTAACTATCTGTCTCAATTTTCCTATTTCATTTCCAAATGAATTTTCCTAGTTCTTACTATCTTACCTCAATAGGGCCATCTCAATAGATGCAGAAAAATTCTTTGATGAGATACGACATTCTTTTATGATAACACTCTCAACCAATTAGGTTTGGAAAGAACATACCTTAACATAAGGAAAACCATACATAACAAGCCACAGCTAGCATCGCGCTCAATGGTGAAAGATTAAAGCTTTTCCTCTAACATCAGGGACAAAAGAAGGAAAATGAAGCAGAAACAAGACTGGAAATGATATCCAGGAATTTTCCTAATGAAATATTTAAATAGACTCAAGAACCTCAGGAAATTCCAAGCAGGGTAAACTACGCATTAGGCCCATTGTAGTAAAACTACTGGAAAAAATAAAGAAGAGAATCACATAAAAGCAGCCACAGAAAAAACCTCCACTATTTACAGTACAGCAGGTCCTGAAATAACATTGTTTCACTCAACGTCATTAGTTGTAACGTTAATTAGAAAAAAAAATATTCTCTGCCAGGACCACTGTTCACATGGAGTTTGCTGTTCTCTGTCCGCCTGGTTTTCTCTTCCTACTGTGGTTTCCTCCCGCATCCCAAACGTGTGCACATGATGTGAATTGGCATGTCTGAGTTGTCCCAGTGTGAGTGAGCGTGTGCATCTGTGTGTGGAGTTGTGAGCGTGTGTAAGTGGCTCTGCAATGAAAAGACTTCCTGCTGGGATGGGTCCCTCCTGGCGCCCTGAGCTGCTGCGACAAGCTCCGGTCACCAGAGACTCTGAACTGGAATAAGTGCATTGGAAAAGCATGATCTGACTTGCTTTAATCCATCTTTTCTAAATGTATGTATAGGTCACATTTATTTCAATGTTTAGTATTGGGAGTGTTCGGGTCTTTATTTAGAAGTTTAGTGATATGTTTGTGACCAGAAATATGCCCTAAAAACTTAAGGCTTGTTTATATGAATTAGTCTGCAGCAAAATTGATTTCGTTATAAGTCCTTTCTCTTAAAGTCACAGTTTCCAAGAACCTGTGGCGGATACTAGGTGAGGACTGATTGTAATAGAAATAAAGCTTTCCCATAACTTTTCAAAAGAAACAGTGGAAGCAGAAGACAAGTGAGTGACATCTTTAAAGTGCTAAAAGAAAAGAAAACTAACTCATAGCTTTATACTCAGCAAAAATATCATTCAAAAGGGAAATAGAAGAAAGCTGCTCAGAGACAAACAAAAGCTGAAATAATTGTCAGCACAGCCACAGTACAAGAAATACTAAAGTAAATTATTTAAGCTGAAACAAACTGATTCCAGATGGAAGCACAGAGCTGCAGAAAGGAATGAAGAGTATCTGAAAAGGTAAGTTTGGGTAAATAAAAAATATTACCTCTTTAAGTCAGGCATTACATAAATATCTTATTGAATTTATAACAAGTGTAGAAGTAACGTATATGTTGGTAATATTATGAAGGCAAGAGATTGAAAAATGCTGTAAAACTGTCAAAAGCTTTCTAAATTTTTCATAAAATGGTAAAATTACCAATATGGTATAGTCTGAAATAACCACTTAAAATGAATACAAAGGCTACATCTAAGAATTTAGAAGAGATAAAATGAAATAATTTTATTTTATTTTAAATAATTTTATTGTATTTTTTTATTATCATTTAGTTCCCTTATACTCCCTCCCCTCAGCAATCACCACACTGTTGTCCACATCCATGAGACCTTTCTCCTTTTCACTCAGTTCCCCCTCCCCTCCCCTCCCCCTGCCTTGGTTGTCATCAGCTTTCTACCTATGAGTCTGTCTTTATTTTGCTTGATAGTTTAGTTTGTCCATTAGATCCCCCATATGAGGGAAATCATATGGTATGTGTCTTTCTCTGCGTACAAGAATAAATTCATTTTTTATGATGTTCTCCAGGTCCATCCATTCTGTCCCAAAGGGTACAACTTTCTTCTTTTAGTATTCCAAGTAGTATTCCATTGTGTAAATGTCCTATAGTTGTTTTATCCACTCATCTATTGATGGACACTTGGGCTAATTCCATATCTTGGTGATTGTAAATAACAGTGCGATGAACATAGGGGTTCTTTCAAATTAGTGTTTTGGGTTCCTTCAGATGTGTTCCCAGAAATGGGATCACTGGGTCAAAAGGCAGATCCATTTTTAATTTTGGGGGGTATCTCTATACTGCTTTCCACAGTGGCTGCACCAGTCTGCATTCCCCTCAACAGTGCAGAAGGGTACCCCTTTCGTCACATCCTCGCATGTACTTATTGTTTGTGGATTTATTGATGACAGCCATTCTGATGGGTGTGAGATGGTATCTCCTTGTGGTTTTAATTTACATTTCTCTGATGATTAATGGCATTGAGCATCTTTTCATATCTCTACCTAATATCAGATTATTCTCTAATGGCATAGTAATCACAACAGCATGGTAATGGCATAAAAAGAGACACATACATCAATGGAACAGATCAGAGAGCCCAGAAATAAACCCATACTTTATAGTCAATTAATCTTTGACAGGAGGCAAGTATATACAGCGGGCTAAAGATAGTTTATTCAATAAATAGTGTTGTGAAAATTGGACAAACATGTGCAGAACAATGAAACTAGACTGCCTTTTCACACCACACACAAGAATAAATTCAAAATGGATTAAAGACTTAAATGTTAGACCCCAAACCATAAAAATCATAGAAGAAAACATAGGCAGCAAAATCTTAGACATAGCTTGTAGCAATAATTTATCAGATATAGCTCCCCAGGCAAGGGAAACAAAAGAAAAAAATAAACAAATAGGACTACATCAAACTAAAAAGTTTTGCATAGCAAAGGAAACCATCAACAAAATAAAAAGATAACCCACAGAATAGGAGACCATATTCACCAATACATCTGATAAGGGGTTAATATCCAAAATTTAAAAAGAACTTACAAAACTCAACACCAACCAACCAACCAACCAACCAAACAACCTAGTTAAAAACTGGGCAAAGGATCTGAATAGACACATCACCAATGAAATAATTATGAAAACCCTGCGCAATATGACCAAAAGGCAGTGAAGAAGAAGACTGGAGCAAAAGAGAAAGCAGACAAGATGGTAGACCTAGATCCAACTACTGCAGTCATTTCGTTGAGCGTAATAGTGAGAAAATACTAAAACTAAGGGAAGATAGATAGACAGACTTTTAAAAATTGTTTAATACAGTCCATTCACAATAGACAGGCTTAAAATATGAAAACTGATAGACTGAAAGAAGAAGAATGAAACACTAAACCATGTAAATATTAACCAAGAGAAAGCTGATGTGGCCATATTATTGTAAGACCAAGTACACTTTGATGCAAGTACAATTACCTGAGTTAAAAGGGGACATCTGATGATAAAAGGTTCAGTTCACCAGGAAACATAAAAATATGAATTCTTTCCATCTAATTACGGTTACAAGAGATATACAATTAGATAAAACCAAAAGGTAGAAATAGACAAATCAGTGATCACAGAAGATATTAACATAACTCTCCCAGCAAGTATTGGAACAAGCTGACAAAAACATCAGTAAGGATATGAAAAAAATGAACAATGCTATTAACCAATGTGGCCTAAAGGACTTGTTTGGCTAACTACTTACTATAACTGCAGAATACATTCTTTTTAAATGCACAGAAAACTTTACCAAAAAATAGACCACACGCTGCACCCCAAAATATGTTTCAAAAAATTATAAAAGATTGAAATAGTGGAGTGATAAACTGAATATCTACAGCAGAAATAAAAGCATAAAATGCCCAAAATAAAAGTATTAATACTTTTCTAAACACTTCACTAGGTAATGAAAAAATCACAATGAAAATTAGAAAATATTTTGTATTGAACATAATGTGAAAAAAATGACAAAAATAGAAAAATATAGTTAATTACCTGCTTTAAATTCAAATATAAGAAATAAATGGAAAAAACAGAGTTTCCATCTCAAGAATCTAGAAAAATATTAATTAGACAAAAAAAAAGAAATAATAGAAGTAAAAATGTAATTAAATAAAAAGCAGACATACTATAGAGATAATCGACAGAACATAAAGTTAGTTCTTTGAAAATATTTTACAAATTTATAACCCCTGGGAAGGCTGATCCAGAAATTATTTTTTAAAAAATGACAAACTCAAATTACACTATCAAGACTGGAAAGGGTCATGTCACCACTAAAAGGGACGGAGACATTCTGTTGCATTTTTAAAAATCAAAGGATATTGCAAATTTAACAGATTGGATAAAATAAAAAGTATAAAAATATAAAAACAAAACTGATATAAAAAATAGAAAATCTGAAAACCATTTTTTCTGCTACTATAATTGACACCTTCCCACAATAAAGATTCCAGGCCAGGAAGACTTCCATAGCAAATTATTTTAAACATTTAACGAAGAAACAATAGAAATTTTATGCAAACTCTCTGCCACAGGAGAGAAAAATGGAAGACTCCCCAATCTGTTTTATGACTCCAACATAATGTTGATACCAAATTACCAAATTCTTGTAAGAACATTACAAGAAAGTAATATAAGCAATATGTCTCATGACTATGGATTTTAAAATCCTAGAAAAAATATTACCAAATAAATATAGCAATCAATATACTGTATATAACCATTTTATATACTATATATTAACATTGTCATTTTACATTAGAAACAATTGACTTTTATTTCAGGAATGCAAGATTAGTTTACATTTGAAAAACAAATGTAATTTGCCACACTGACAAAACAAATTAAAATAACCAAATGATCACTTCAATAGATGAAAAAACAAAATTTACAAAAATTAAAATTCTATTTGTTATTAAACATTTTTTTTTCAGGGAAGTAGGAATGGAATAGAACTTTAATCTGAAAAAATATGCCCAGAAAAACTCATTTCTAACATTATACTTAATGGGATATATTGAACAATTTCTCCTTAGAATCCAGAATGAGACAAACTGAATAAAAGCACAGTTGTAGCCACTAATGTGCTTGAGGCCTTAATCAATTCAACAAGATTAAATAAATAAATAAATAAATAAATAAGATGGGAAAGAAAAGAAAAAAAAAAGGGACCTAACTACTATTCACAATGCCCCCAAGTAATCTCCAAAGAAATCATTAAATTAGTAAATTAATTCGATAAATTAATAAATAAAGGACTGATGGATTCAGGTTAAGCATACCAAAACCAGTTGGATTTCTATATACTAACAACACATTTTTTGAGTTTTATTTACTTGAAACAAATTATTAGAAGAAATGTACAGATACCATTCATATTAGAATGCTAAAAATATTAAATACTCATATATAATCTGCTGAAAATGTGAAAAGCTTCTTCACTTTAAACTATAAAATAGTGATAAGGTTTTAGTACCTATACTTATTTGTATTGCCTGAAAGTGTGAGCAAACTGGAGGAGTTTGTCCGCTCAGCAGTAGCAGAGCCAAGCGGAGTTGCAGTGGAGAAATGTTGGCTATTTCATTATGAATGGCACCACCCAGGAGAACAGGAAGCTACTGCTCAAAAGCCCAAACTCTCGGGTGGCATGTGCGTTGCAGGTTATATAGGGCAAAATCCCAAGACACTTAGGGTTAGAGCGTTTGGGGTTGTGCTGGGAGCTGGTTGGTCAGGCTTGAGACAAAGTTAATGAATCATTTCTTCAGGTCCTGAGGATAGTTCTGAGATCAGTTCAGGTGTCCCTCTGCCTGTTGTCAGGAAAAAGTAGCCTGGGTGTCATTCCACCTTAGGACTCAGAAACTGAAACACAACTTAGGTCAAAATGTTATCTTTAACCTGCCACAGGGTGGGACCTTGTGATCCTCAATCAGATCCAGGCTACTGTCTTCTGCTGCCTAGTGGGGGAAGGGGTGTGCTGATTAAAGGCTAGGTCTCAGAGACAGAGAGAGATAGATGATTTCTACATCACGGACTTAAAGCTAAATTTAATTAAAGTTATAGGACACTTGGCTTCGAAAGTAGGTTTAAGCCTTCTAGAACAGGTACAGAGTATGAGCTTGTATCAACAACCATATCAATTCCTATTTGCCCCAATTCTTTTTCCTTCTGGGACTATATGAAAAAGAGTCAGATTAGATGTCACCCTACCAGTATTGGGGTCTGTACTGTGGGCTAGGAACCACAAAAATATAAATCTGTGCATTTAAATAGAAGAGGGAGAGCTGTGTGACTTTACCTCCTGGGAGGAGAGGAGACTTTGTTCCCTAGTGTAAACATTCCGTGAGAAGTAAAGGGAATGATTCAATTCTCCTACCTTTGAGAATGTAAATTCGTCTTCAGGGAAGATAAGACTAGCATCTTTGAGTTTTACAGCCGAGGTTTTATTTCCTTAGCTTTAGAACTTATCCCCTTGGAGTGAGAACTCATTACTCTTTGAGTAAGTTCTCCTGATCAATTTGGTTAACATTCAATTGCCAAGCTTGTGTTTTAGCCCAGGTTTCAGCTTTCTTTGCTTCCGAAAGCCCTAACCACGCAAAAACATTAGGAAAAAAATTCTCTACAGCTCCATCAGTGTGACTCACATAATTTCTTTTAAATATCTTAATAGGAAACCACAAAGATCTATAATATTCAAAACAATTTTGAAAAGGACAAGAGATGTCCGGCATGCAGTGCTAGGTTTCAATACTAATAAACTAACAAAAAATAGAAACAGACAAATAGAGAACAGACGGAGCTGTCAGAGGGGCGGGGGGATTGAGGGTCTGGGTGAAAAAGGTGAAGGGATTAAGCAAAACAAACAACAACAACAACAAAAACCCCTCAAGGACACAGACAACAGCAGGGTGATTACCAGAGGGAAAGAGGGGAGGGGAGTGAGGAGAGGGTAAAGTAGGGATAAATGGTGTTGGAAGGAAACTTGATTTGGAGTACTGAACACACACCACAGTGCACAGACATGTATCGTAGCATTGTACACCTAAAGCCTATATACCCCAGTACGTTCAATTAAAAAAAGAAAACCATAAAGCTTAAGGCCCTATGATATTAGTGCAAGGGATAGATGAAGAATTCCATAGAACTGAAAAATGTGTTAAAATAGACCATTCATCTATGACCAATTGATTTAAGACAAACAGATTACTTTCAGTTACATTTCAAAAGCAAATCGATTGTCTTTGCAACAAATATTGCTGAATCAATAGGTTATCCATAGCCACATCTATGTTGGAAAGCCCTAAATTACACTAGGTAAAACACTAGAGCTCCTAGAATAAAATAATACTTTTATGACATTAGAATAAGCAATATTGCTCAAATATATGAACACAACCCCAACAAATAAATTAATAAATATCATTAACTAATATTTAGTCATCAGGAAAATGCATATTAAACCACAATGAGAGAGCATTTCATATTTACTGGAATGGCTAAAACATGAAAAAAACTATATAGCTATGTTGATTAATATGGAGCCATTAGAACTGTCATACATTGCTGATGGGAGGAAAACTAACCATTAAGAAAACCAACAATATCTAGTGAAGCTAAACCGACATCTATCCTATAATATAGGAATACCCATCAATTTCAGTCCTAGGTGTGTATGAAAAATAAGTTCATATGTCCCCCAAAATATGTGCACAAGAATGTTCAAAGCAATTTTGTTCATTTTAACCTAAAACTAGAAATAACCCAAATGTCTATAAACTGGGGAATGGATGAATACATTTTGATTCATTTACATAATGGTATACTACACAGTAATATATACATAATGCACTACTAATAAGTACAACTGTTATACAGACATTATGTTGAGCAAAAGATGCTGGACACAGAAAGGTACATGTAGTATGATTCCCTTTATGTGAAGCTCAAAAAACTATCAAAAATGGTAGATGGTAATAAATGTCAGAAGAACACTTTCCTCGGGTTGGTGATGTGGCTGGGAGGGATATGAGAGAATGTTATTGGAATGTTTTATATCTTGATCTAGTTGGTAGTCTCACAACTGTATACGTATTAAAAAATACCATTTAGCTCTTCATTTAAGATTATTGTCCTTTATGAACACTACTGAATGTATGTTATGAGTGAAATGTGAAAACTGAGTATCTTTACATGTTAAGAAGTCTGTGAGCTCTTCGAGAGCCTGTTTTATGTGAGGTCCTCACAAGAGGTCCTCAGTAGGAAATCTTCATCTCTTGTTTTTCCCAGTAGTTCTGTTCTTTGAGACCCCGTGTGTGCTATATTAGTGAGTGCGGAATCATCGCTCCTAGGACAGACATTGTTAGCATGCGGTCACAACATGTTTGTCAGCTGATGAATACATAGCTTTGTTGTATGCGTATTCTGTTTAAAGACACCTTACTTAATTTATGTTGTTGATTCATTAACACTGAACTCAGACTCAACAACACCATAACTGTTGCCTGAAGAAAGCTTATCTAAGCCATATCCATTCTCCCTAAGGCACATCACACATTCTTGTGCTTAGGAACACTAGACAGTGCTGCAGCTTCATGCTTGGGGGTGCTTTAGAACAGAAGACCCCCAACTAAAAGCACAAAAGAGCAAAAACCCCCAAAAGGACTGTGTGAGAGCTGAAACGAGAAGGCATGGCATCACCTGGTTCCACCTCAGCTGGGACGTGCATGTCGAACTCTTTTTTTTTGTTTGTTTTTTTTACCATTCTGTGCAATGTGCACCAACGACAGCAAAGGCGACACAAGGATTGGTCTGGGGATCACAAATGCACTTTAGTGGGTAGGCAAATTTGCAAATACAGAATCCATGAATAATGGGAATGGCTGCGTGTAACTAGGAGGCTATACAATAACATCTTTCAAGTCTCAAATTCAGGAGTAATGTCCCTTATGAGGAAATTGATTTGGAAGACATCTAGGTGGATATAGAAGGGACTGTGTATAAGTTGATAACATATCAAAGCAGAAGAGAAAGTAAGAATAATAAAGCAAAATTGCACAGAGCAATCAAAAGGATGCAGAACAAAAAGGGTCACCAAAAATAACGTGGAGGTAAAGTGAATTGTGTAGTCTCGTAGTCAACTAAAAACCCAAACTCATCTCTTTCCTCCCGTGTAAGCTTTTCTACCATGTCTTCTGGAAAATCCATAATGACTCCATGTTTTACTCGCTTAGTAGAAATTTATTTAAAGGATATTAAACCCACGATAAACTGTAATCACATTAATATAGATATAACAAAATTGGCATTTAAAATGGACACACATGCACATCTCATAGCTTATCAGTCAGGATAGTACAGATTATGGTGCATTAACAAACAACCCCCAAATCTCAGTGGACTCACACAAGAAAGGTGGTTTTGTTTGGTTGGGTGTTTTCCTCACACAACACATCTGGTTGACTGGAGGTTCTGCTTCAGCCACAACCTCCCTTCAGGGAGCAGCTACCATATCAGAAGTTGCCTCTGGCATGGAGTAGAGGGACGGACATCATTTAGGAGTGTTTTGTATCCACAATGAATGCTTCCACAGAGAAATGACATATATAGACTATATTCATAATCATTGGCCAAATCTAAATATCCCATCCAACTAAAAGGAAGCTTAATATTTTGTTAAGCATATGCATGTGCTTATGAAGAATATTCATCTGTAGTTTTCTTTCCTTATAATATTTTCATCTGGTTTTGGTATGAAAGTAGTGCTAGCCTCATAAAATGAATTGGTAAGCATTTCCTCCTTCTCTATTTTCTGGACAAGATGTTTTAAAATTGGAATTATCTCACTCCTAAACATTCATTAAATTACCATTGAAGATATCTAAGCCTAGAGTTTTCTTTATACTTAAAAAGCAAAAGAACAATCAGATTTTTCTAATGTTTCTCAAGTCAGATTTGACATTATATCTTTCAAGGAAATTGTCCATTTAATATGAGTTGTTGAATTTATTGGCATAAAGTTATTTCTAATATTCTCTTGTAAGCTGTAATCTGCAAGGTGTATAGGTGACATCTCTTTCATTCCCGATACTGGTCATTTTTATCTTCTCGTTTTTTGAGATTACTATAAATGAAATTTTATATATTTTATTGTTTTTGAGAAGAGCTTTTGATTTTATTTTTGTTACTAGTGAGTGAGAGATAGGTGGAGTTTGGAGGTACAGTGAGCACCAACACCTCCCCACCCCCGCCCCGCCATGACCAGCTCTGAGTCCAGTGTTTGTGGATGGGGTTGGGTTAAAAAACTAGGAGTGAGTCCAAGCAGCAGCTCCTGATAGATCTGGCATCCAAACGCAAGAAATGCAGGGTAAGTCGGAATTGCTGAGAACATTAGCTAGATTAAAAGAACTCCTGAAGTTTCTCTTGCAGATCAAGTGGTTAGCACCAGTGCCTAGCAAAGCCTAGTGTTCATTATCCCCAAGGACTGTGAATGACTTGGATGCTTAGGGGAGGCATGACCAGGAAGTGGTGGGCTGCTCCAGAAGAAGACAATATCGCCAGCAGAGACCCTACAGTGACTGTCACCAGGGTGGGGCGGTGGAGATGGGATATTGCCATCTGATTAAAGGGAC
>PVKM010034346.1:0-15551 GCA_004027735.1 Carollia perspicillata
CAGGGATCTGACGGGTACATCAGTGGCCCGGCTCTTAGACCCCAGTTCACTGAGCGGTGCTGGGCGGATCGTAGAACCCGCGGGGTGACCTTCTTCTCCCCCCGTTCCAGCCCTAAGAGTCTGGCCTCAGATGGTAGCAAGCTGCCAGGTGTGGCAGACATTCTCCCTCACAGCTGGACTAGGCGACCTCCAAGATCCACGGTCAAAACTAATTCATCTCCGTGACAATACTTTTGCATCATAACACTACACACACACCCCACCAAGTTCTCGTATAAGCTATTTGAAGGCCAAACACACACTGCTGGTGAAATGCCTCACAAAGAGTCACCAATACAACACCAGGCTCCAGAACTGAGGCTTCGTCCAGGGATCACCGAACCAAGAGAGTCCCCTGGCACTGCCCCGTGAAAAGCCAGCAGGTGTCCAGAACGGAGCTCCTATCCAAGGACAGAACGCACACACAGGCGCACGCACCTGAGCCTAAAAGCGAACGGCACAGAATGTTAACTCTGCTTGTCTCCAGCTGCTGAAGTCACGGTGATTCCACATCCTTTCTTTTTATCTCCTTAAAAAATGGTACACAATAAACATTATTACATTTACAACCAGGAATGATGACTGTGTTACTTTTAAAAGAAGAAGAAGATTCTTACTCCTAGAACCGAACGAGATCCTGCTGTGAAACCAAGCACACAAAGCGCAGCAGCAGCCTCCTGTCGAGGGGCCGCCAGAAGGGCCACGGAGGCAGTGGGCTTCCCAAACACCTGGCAGAGAGCGAAAGGCACCCTGAGACCCTCAGGAGAGAGGGGTGTGGGTGTGAGCCAGTGTGAGGGAAGGCACAACTTCAACTGCGCCTTGAAGGGGAGGAACATATATGGAGAGAGAAAATAGAGCTTTTCACTTACTCACTGGGCGATGACCAGGGGGCTCGAGAGAGAACAAAAATGTGCAAATGCCAAGTACTGGGACAGGTGCTGCCAGCTGCGGAGAGCCTCTGTCCCTGCAGGAAGCAGGCCGGGACGGCTCTGGGGCCAGCCCTTCCAGAGCTGGGCGCTCTGACTCGCTGGCAGCGCCTGCAGGGGCCAAGAAGACCCCCAGGGCAGCACAGAGGAACTCGGCATGCCTTCCAAGCTGATGCTCGAAATCCGCAGGCACCTAAGCCCTTTGCCAGGTTGCCCTGGTGGAAACCACAGCAGATGCCTGGCGGCCAGCGCAGGTGGCCCGTCAGCATTCCGGGTGAAAGACACTGAAACCACGTCCCGTCCCAGCTCACTCAGTCTGCACTCAGAGTGAGCGCCTCCAAGCAGGGGTGTACCCTCGTGCACAGGGCCCAGATTCTGCACATCCCACACGGTGAGGGGAAGGGAAAACCAACTGAAGGAGAACACGGTGAACGCCAGCCTCCTGGTTCCTGCACACTCTGCCGGGCGTGTGCCTTGACGGATCCCGGGGAGGCAGGTGTGCACGGCACACTGGACGCTGCATTCACAACGTGACACCGCCCACCAGGTAGGGACGGGGCAGGACCCTGGGCCAGTTTCTTCAGCCCTGCGCATGGTAGGTGTTCACGCGCTGGGTGAATCAGCAGTCCCGAGATGCCATTGAGGGTTCCGAGGACCCTCCGATAGAAGCAGGACGGGTGTCTCCGCAGATCACCCCCAAGCGGTTCACCAGGGAGCCCCCACAGGACACGGTTAAAAGGCAACACGGAGGAACCGCAAGGAACGGTGTCACGAGGGCGACTCCCCGGCCTCCATCGCCAGCGCCTCCCTCCCACACACAGCGCCTCCTTCAGAGCAGGCGACGCGCCTGGCATTCCGAAAGCACTAGGAGTCCCTGGGACGACACAGACCGGCCGTTCTGAGCGCCCACGCGATCATCTGCAGCCTCGCGTGAGTACAGCCAGGCAAGGAATAAAGCAATGCACCTGTGTCCACAGGCTAACAACGGCTCGACGCACCTCTTCTGAGAAGACTGAGTTGCCCCTGTCCACGTAGGCTAAACGCATTTATAACATTCGCACCTTTGCTTCTCGCCCAAGCAGTCACGTGGCCGCCGAATCATGGAAGACACCATACCTGCTTTCAAGGGGTCCTCGGTCTAGTGAGGGACCCAGCCAAGGGGTCCTGTTAAAAGGGAAGGCTCTGCAGTGGGAATAACTTGCTTAAATCTCAATCCTATCCCTTGTTGCGAGACTCAGAGACAATGGCTTCCCTTCTCCCTGTGTGACAGGGATCCGGGGAGCCGGCCGGCGCTCTTCCTCCTGGGTGCCGGGACAGCGAGGCTAGGGCCCCCACGACCCAGGGTCAGGGCCCTCCCCGGCCCCAGGCAGGCCAGCAGCACCAGGTCTGGGGCTTCCATCCCCCAGAACTGGAGGAGTAACGCTGCCCAGCCTATGGCAACTCATCCCAGCAAGCCGCCCTGGGACACTGCTGCTGCCCACCATGGCTGGGGATGTGCAGTGTCAGAGCACGGTGAAGAGCTCCGGACTTTCCGGTAGGAGAGGGACCCCAGTACAGGAATAGGATCCACTCGCTACAGGGGGCCGACAGCGGAGCAGGGGGACAGGGGAGGCAGAGCTCCAGCAGCGGGCTGTTTCTGCCTGGATGGCCCGCACCCCCTGGACTCGGCTTTGAGTGACTGCTTCCCCGGTGCAAGCAAGGGCTGTGCGGGAACCACTGAGCCGGAAGACGGGCCGCTGCACGGCATTTCTTACAGCCAAACCAACAGGGTTTGGGGTTACATAACAGAAGGACAAAATAATTTGTTCTACACCGCCACTGAGTTTGACAGTAACAGCGCTGGCTAATACGCGACTGCACCGCAGCCCACACCGGGGCTCCCCTCCTCCCAACACAGCTGGTGTTCCCGTTGCCGTCCGACCGACACTGGCCGCGAGCATCACAGCTCTTCCACAGCTCTCGCTGCTCTTCCGAGCCTTTCGTGTGAGGTTCCCCCAACACCCCCCAACCCGCCCCGTAGACCTTCCTCCCACCTCGAGCTTCAAGTGCTTCCGGGTCAGAAACGGCCATGCCCCGCCTTGCCCTGGCCCCGCAGGGTGCACCAAACACGTCAGAAGAACAGTCATGGAATCAGGCTTCAGCATCAGTATGAAGGGCAGGCTGGCATTGAACTGACCCTGCCAGATTTAAAGGGTAGATCTTCACCTGTCTACCACCTGAAACCCAAAATACGAAGGTGTGTTTTGCCCAACTCGATCACTACCCGAACTGGAAGGAGCCCAGGGACACCTCTCTTTCGACGGGAGTGTTGGCAAGTGGGAGGAGGGTCACTTTCTTAGAGCAGTGGGCAGCTTCTCCCAGGAACACACGTGTGCCCATCTGAAACGCTTTCTGACCCCTGGGCTCACTTTTAGTCCCAATCACCTGCCAAGCTCTTACCTTCTCACTAGGATGTCCTTGCCCTTCACACAGAAAGCTGAAAAAGGGCGCCAGTTGTAGAAGAACGTCCCTGGAACACGAGGTACCATGGGCGGAAATAAAGTTCCTTGGGAGGTTCCCTCGGGAGCGTGACCAAGGAACACTCCGCCCTTCCCTCATCTTTTCAGGTAGAAAGACTGGACTAGACTGACAAAACCGCAAGCTACTCGTCTTTCTACCTGTTTACAATTTCAGTGGAACTTCTCAGAGGTGACGTAGAAAGCATGCCCCTTCACCCTGCCGAACCCACTTTACTGTAAATAAACATGAAGATTGATGCCCCAGTCCTAACCTGCTGCAGCTCCGGGAACTGTGAACACCTGTTCTCCTGCTAACAAAAGAGCTCCATTCCTCTTTGCAAAGCTCTAATCAACCATAACATTTCTAGTGCTCAGGAGCCACAGAGAAAGGTATCACTTCTTTAGAAGTGCTCACTGCAAAACCACCACCCATGATCGGATTAGCAGCTCCAAGATAGCGTGACCATAGAAGTCCATCAACAATCATTCTCACCGCGTGAGCCTTCACTGAACACCCACCCAGCACTGAGCACTCTAGGCCCCCTGCCCCGCCCTGCGCATCCTGGATCTGAAACCTCGGCACTCTGCAATTCAGTGTTCTTTCGGATTTTGAAAAGCAAGGCGGGTTGAATATGCCACCTTCCCAGGAAAAGGGGGGTCGGTGTCCAGTCAGGATGACTATTTGTGCATCGGCATGTGCCCACATTCCAGTGACAGGTTAGAATGAGGTGTTCCTGTCCCACGAGTTATGAAAAGGTTTATATTTCAGACATCTGGGGATGGCAGATAAGTGAGATACAATCCCTACCCCAAGGCGCTCACAGACAAACAGGAGGAAGACACAGACTGATTCATCCCTCTGAGTCCGTCAATAAGCCTTTTTCCATGAGCTCCAAATGCACCGTCCGCGCTGCTCTGGGTGCCAGGCTGGCGCTCAGCAAGCTGTACTTCTGCTCCCCCAGCCTCCGGCTCCTCTGTCTGCCACAGGGGCACTCCCCGGAGAAGGGAAGATGGAGAAAGGAGAAGGGACACAGTCCTCTGCTCTGTGGATGTTCCCACGTCACCTCCGGTGTACTGGCAGTCCTTGTACTCAGTACAGTCCAGTGTACTGAGTGTCCCCCAGGCAGTGCGTCCTCCCCGGGCAGCAGACGGTTCCATGGCGAGTGGACCCAGCTGGTCAGTTGGTTCTAGTTCTGTACCCGCTGTAGCCCACGGGCTTCTGAGTTTTAATAACCTGACCTCCTCCCTGGGGGCGACACCCTGATACTTGAGCATTCTCTCCTCTCCTTGTCCGTCTCTTAGGCGACGCCCCAACGCCTACGTCACAACGTCACAACCCTTTACTGAAGTGTCTCTGTTCAACTAGCCAGTGTGGTTGCTGGCCCTCACTGGCGCTGGCTGACGCAGTGCCCACGACATGTTGTAATACATATGAGGACACAAATTCCGGAGCAAAGCATTGTCACACAGGAGCCAGCATAACCATGCAGAAATTTCATTTCTTTCATCTGATTTTTTTCTCCTGCCTCTCCTTTGGGTTCAAACAGGCCTCACGCAGCCCCCTGACTCACCCGCCCCCTCACCCTTGCACGCCCACTCCCTTCATCATGAAGCCTCAGGACGACGAGGTCTGGCTGGCACCAAACAATGTCAGGAACAAAGCCTGGGGTCTACTGCCCACAGAGAGAGTTCGGTCAAACTAGAGATAACATCAAGGCCTCGGTTTCCAGATCCAGGCCCAGAAAAGCAGAACGACCCTACTGACCACATCCTTGCGAAACCAGACAGAGGGCCACCATGGCCGACATCAGGACCCAAGGCAATGACCACCACGCCCGACCCCAGTGTGGCCCAATCAGTAGAAACCGCAGCCCCAGCCCTTTAGTCCCCCACACGGCCCAGCCCCGAGAAGCCCTGGAGAAGCCAGGTCTCAGCACCGCCACCCTGTGACCCTGGGTTCGGCGCCATCTCCCTAACAGTAACCCTTTACTGTCTTGACCGCAAACTCCTGTTCGTGTCCGAGTGGGCACTGACCCGCACAGGCGAAGGAGCCGCCTTAGTTCAGTAGCACCTCTGAAGGGTCCCGGAGGACTAGTGGTGGAGCCAGGTCCTCAGAGAACAAGGCATTCACCCCAGCAGGAAACACGGGAGGGGAACTCTGGCAGAAAATACGGCAGGAGCGGCACCACAGAGTACGTGGGGCCTGCTCACAGAATGGACTTCTGCGGGGCGGGAAAGGAGGCAAGGCTAACGGACGCTGTGCCGGCACTAAGAAATGTTTTCTGTAGACCAAATGTGGAGTCATTAGAGGCCCCCATGCAGTTCCCCGCTTTGGAGGGCGCAGCACTGACAGACGTGCAGAGGACAGCACATCGGGGACAGCAGCACAGGGGACCTGGGGATCAGTGAGAAAGCTGAACGCTGAGACAAAGTCCGTCCTCTGAAGGTTTGTGATTTAGCAGGAAATTAAGACACAACTCACCCAATACTGTGGGACTAGATACAGTGAGTCCCCACACTGGGAGTCACACCCACGGGCTGTGAACGATGGGGCGTGTCAAGGCAGGATGGCAACGTTGACTTGAGGACTGAGGACTTTCGTGACCATGCACCTCCACACAGAGGCGAGCACACGCATGCACACACACACAGCCATGACGAAACTTGGGATTATGCGAATGTCAGTGGGGCTAAACTTTGCCTGCATTTTTTTTTTTAAAGAAAAGTTCCCAGAGAAACAAGTAGTTTAACAGAGAGAAACTCCTGCAGTCCAAAGAAGGAACTGCAGTGACTCCTGATTTCGTAACTGGATTTTCTCTGGACTCCTGGAGCACTTACGGTTTCCACACAATTATCACTAACGTAGGTCCTGCCATCATCGGTTATTTTGGCTTCTCACTTAAGCTAGGTTGTCGCCAGGAGTAAAAATTCGTAAACGAATTGTGTTGCTTTGTATGTTAAGAAGTACAGTATTTTCGGCTATTCAGTTAAAGGACTCTGAAATAATCACTACATGAAAGTATTTTTCTGGGACCGTTCCCAGTAACTTGAGATGAGTACAATTCACTTACCACCCCCCCCCCCAAGAACAAGCACAATGCTTTGCGCATAGTAGGCATGCAAAAAAAGACGTGCTGGGGTGAGCTGACTGAGGAACAGAACAGAGGGCCTTGACAGTGTTTGAAATCAGATTCGCCATTAATTTAGGGTCCGAACGATCCAAGATAATAAGGAAAACTGGATTTGGCAAAAATAGTTTAAATTTTTGGAGCCCATCTTCATATTTAAAAGGTTAAAAAAAAACAGACGAGGAAGGCTCAGGACACCTTGGCACACTTCCACACATTATTTGATGATCAAAGACATCTGGCTTCTTGGATTATTTATGGAACTCCACCCTCGGGCCCACTTGGTATTTTCAAAATATGTTTTGCAATATTTGGACGTCCTCCAGGTGGCTGGTTTAATTCACATTTCCCCAAACACTCATTCTCACTGGGAAGATTGATTAGTATTCCTCTGTGGTTACAAATAAGTCCTAAATTGTAAATAAAGTGTGTTCCGTGTCTCATGAAATAAAAATGAGATTTTTTAAAATTCCTTTTTCATTGAAAATTAAAATTAAGCTGAGGACCATACAATGTGTTCTCGTTCTGTTGTATATAATATTGGTCAGAATGAAACATTGCACAGGACTTTCTTTTTTCCCAGGAGTCTAGATTTAGTCAAGAGGAAACTAAATATACTATTTCTTAGAGAGTTTCTTAAAGTACAAGCATTGTTATCTCCAATAGCATAAAACAAAGAGTATAGTTTGGAGATTCGTTTCTACAAGAGACCTGTGAACGTTAGTGCCAAAGTGTGCGCGGTAAGTAGGTTATTTAGACATATTTGACTTTATATGTGAAGCCAAAATGGGAAAAGGGGGGAGAAAGGGCAGTGGGAAGGGGACGAAGCAACCAAATGCCATCCCATATTCAACGAACACGGTTAACGGTTGCCCGTAGTCGGAAGTTCGAAACCCAAAAGCCACACATTCTTCTGTGGTCCTCCATCGCCAACACAGGTGATTAAACAGTAAATCGAGTAGTAAATTACACAGCAAAATAAGGGGGAAAATGCTATGAAAGGTAAATGTCATAGTAGCAAAAACATGCAGCGTCTCTGGCTCCTTCACAGCATTACCGATGAAAATGAAACAGTGTTTACACCTGCGCGACAGGGAAACACAAATCCTCTGAAAGAAAACCAAGTCAAAGCAGTTTCATTTCATACTTCTCACGGCATAAAAACACCATACATATTTATAGAAACAAACACATCTTTTAAAAATATTTTATTTCTAAAACAGAAAATAATGAATTTACTCTGCCACGTGCTTAAGAATAATGAAAGAAGTATTCAGAAGTCTTCCACTAATAAATCATTTATACGCACTCCATGATGACTGGGTACCACGTGTCATAACTGTCATGTTTTAAACGGCGGTGTGTAACAAATGGTCTTCGAAGAGTTCCTATAATGCATTTATATATGTGTATGTGTCTGTTTTCTTAACATGCTATTCGCAATATCACTGCAACATTGTGGGTTGGAAAGCAGTGAGTAATGACTTATCAATTTCTTCATTGGGCTCTCACACACATTTTTTAAAATACATTTCATTTCAATACCTTTGGGAAATAAAAACAATGATCAGTAAACTCAATGTATAAATGGTACCTTAAACACATCAAAGCGTCCCCGAAAGAGACGAACACTAAACACTAATCACTTTCTGCTGGGTTTTCATTCCAAGGATGAGCCCGAGTGAGTGAAATTCGACTGTATTTATTGAGCGCATTCGCATAGAGGTGCCACTAATTACTGATGACACTGACAAACACAGAAAATCGTTCTGTGCTAAGTAGGGCACTGATAGATCAACTCAAGGTATACACAGTTACCAAATTCTTACAACTTTAGGGCTACCAGGTGTAGGAATATAACTTTACCTCTCCCCCAAGTTTTTAAAGAGAAGTAAGAAGATGCTTCATTAGTCGAGAAGTAACCCTGAGATTTCCCCAACAGCAAACCAAAGAGTGCTTCGTCTCACAGTCCACCCGGTCGCTCTCCATGTGCTGGGCCCCAGCCGGACCCAACACCGCCATGCCGTCCCACGCTCTGACACGGACCAGACATGCTGCAGCGGACAGGTCAGCACCTGTCCCCGGCAGGAACTCCCCTGCTTTGCTCACCGCCAGCGGCGCGCTGCGAGCAGCGCACCCCGAGCAGCAGGCTTACTGTTCTGGAAGAGACCGTGCCGCTGAGAGCGGGACCCAGAATGGTGGGGACTCGGGGACAGCACACCCCCTGACCTCTCAGAGCCCCGTGGGCTGCTGAAGAAGGGTCAGGGAGTGCCAGTCAGGTGACGGGGGAGAAACGCACTGCAGCCGCACTTGTACCTTCCTCCCTGAAGAAGACGAGACGCCACCACACCGCACGTCCACCTGGGCGACTGGGAAGAAGGCGGAGGCCACAGCACAGCCCGGAAGGAAGCACATTCACAGGTGTACCCGCAGAGCCAGGCCTCTGCGGTCCCCCGTGGTGGCAGATCGAGGGGTGTTGTGTGACAGGACATCGGGCAGGCAGAGTGCGGTGACACAGCACCTTCCCAAACCTAGACAAACACAACTGCACTCCTCCTCAGTCGCTAAAAGACACAACCTGCCTGTGCACAAACCGAGGGAAACTTAGTCCCACACCTGTGTTTGGTGCAGGCAGAGAACCTGGAAGTCTCACCGGATGAGAAGTTCTATCTGCGTCAATGTGTCACACAGAGGCACAGTCACCACTGAAAAGAGTAACGCCTCATGTCACCCTTGGGTCTCTGCCGGGACCACAGCATCCAGGGAAAGGCCATTCAACACCCCACTGTGTCCGGCTTGTGAACTGTGTTCCCCGTGAAGCGCACGCTTCCACTCCGGCCCCAAGACAACCAAGGGCTCGGACAACGCAGGGCAAGCCCCGAGCTAGGCGGAGACATGGTGTGCCCAGAGACCTGCCCCGCCCGGGGCAGGAGAGGTAACTGGATGCTGGAAGGCAGCGGAAGGGGCAACACGTCCAGAGCTGACAAGAGGCCTGGCCTCGGTGTGCTCAGCGGCTTCATGGTGCTTCGGTTCCCTGACCGGTGAAACACATCCTAAGAGCACCGTCTCACAAGGCTCTGCGAGGCTCAACAAATTAAAACAAAAGCGAGAGCAGTGCCCAGCCTATGACAGGCCTCAGCAAGGGCCGGCTGCCATTAGTAACCCGCCTTCCCCACTCTCTCCGGCCCCCCAGGGGCAGATCAGGAGGGACCGGGGAAATGCAGAAGTGGACTGGATAGTAGTAACCGGGAAGCCTGCTCCCGGGTTTCTCGGATTCCTATCCTCTCTAATCTGATCTAGGTCAGCTCTGAAACTCCTACACTTTCCTAGCTCATTAAAATTAACACTATCAGCAGATCTAAAGTTAGCACAATAGCTTCTGTACACATTGTGTACAGTAAGAAAACGATAAACACTCTTAACTCACCTCCTACATCAATACGGATCATTAAACTTTCTTAAAAGTAGAATTTCCGGGCAAAAACAGGATGCACAACTGAATATAGATTTCAGGGAAAAAAACACGTTTTTAGTAAAAATAGTTCCCAACGGTTGTACAGGACATCCTTACACTAAGCATCGTTATTGTTTGCCTGAAATTCAAATTTAACTGGGTATCCTGCACTGGCATTCACGAAATCTGGCAACTCCACCTCAAAGGGTAAATGTTAACAAAACTCAAAATAACAAAAAATGGCTTTATAAAAACACTTTTGAGGCGTTTTTGTTTTCCTGACACCAGTAGGAGCGCGCTGCAGGCCCGCCATGCTCAGCTTCGAGGGCACTGCAGGACCCTCTCCTCCCGACCCCTCCCTGCAGCCCCGTCATCTCAGATGTCCTGTGCCAGCTTCCCCTGCTCACGAGGGGGCTCAACCAGCGGTGTCCCTGCAGCCACTGGGGAAACCTCACTTCCCACTTGGCTACAGGAAGACAGACCCAATGGGACAGTTTCGTTTTCACTTCTGTTGGGCACGGACAACACAGTTCCTCTGCTCCAGGAGCATCTCCACAAGCACAGCGCCCAGCGGCCTGCGATGCCCACTGCCCCCACTCTCTGCAAGCCTGCCCCTCGCCCTAGACGCTCTCCACTCGTGACTGGGTGGAGGCAGCGAGGGGCCCTGACGTTCCCACAACACAGCTATTTCCACCACGAAAAGCCTATGTGGTGTGACATGCGGGGTATGAGGCGCAAGAAAGCAGAGTTAAGCAGCTGTCCTCGCTGCTGTCCTCGCTGCTGTCCGGAGGTGCCGGGGCCACTTCTGGGGGGTCCTGTCGATGGGAGGGTGCCATCGGCGGAGGCAGGGTCCAGCCAGAAAGAGAGAAGCTGGGACGTGAAGGGGGTGGCGGGCCAGACAGGGCCTCAGAAAGAAGAACCGAAAGAGGAAGAAGGAGCCTGTCTGAAGGAACGCACGTCCCACGAACCAACTGGTCAGGGGTGCGGGAGGCCCGCCCGGGCCCGCCGGCCATTCATGAGTCAGTCTCCACGAGACGGACACGTCTTGGGGTCACAGGGGGCACACAGGACAACCCGTGTAAAATACTCCACACTTGACGAAGTCTTAGGAGATGGTGGTTGTGGTGGTCATGAATGAGGATGGCTTGGACCCAGTGCCAGCGGGGAGGGCAAGTCCCCAGGAAGTGTGAGACGGAGAGCCGGACAAAGGACACAGGGTGGCCCACAGGTGGGACTCTTCCAGGAAGCTGATGATCGCTGAGACTTACTCTTACCCCCTTCTTATTTTAGGCATTTTGTCACCTACCACAAACATTCTGAAGGCTGCAGTAAAAACAAATCTCTGTGGCTACAGTTCCCAACCCCGTTCTGCTCACACAGCTGACGATTCACACCTGTCTATTCCATGAAACGAGTCCTTGATAGCTCCTTCCTCTAAGGGTCAGTAAAGAAAGATGGCAGTTGAACTTGGGACAGGAAAATGAGAAGAGGGACCATCGTCTAAGGCACCAGAGTCCAAAACGCCAAGTGCAGGGAGGCACGTCACAGAGGAACCTAGAGCGTAGGTGCCCCGAGGACAGGCTGCCCTGCGAGACGGGAGGGGCACCTGCCGAGGCGGACCCCTGGGCCTCCCCCAACTTCGGAATCCCCGCCTGTCCAACAGACGCGGCAGGGACGCCTGCTGCTTACAGCGGGATTGTACCTGCCGAGTTCTCAGCACAGCACCGTCCGGAAATAAACACTCGATAAGGGGTCCTGGGATGAGCAATAACAGCAGGAGTAAGGAAATACTGCAACGGGAAAAAACCTCTCTTAAAAAACCCATGTCCTGCCTGCGAGGGGAGAAAATCTACGCTTTGTGAGATGTCAAATATGTCATGTTTTGCCCTGAAATTCTCATAAATGAGAGTCCTACCTGCAGTGGGAAAAGGCACTGGCGCACCGCCATCTGGGGCTCTGGGAGATTCAGGCCGTGCCGGGCAGGGAGTCGGCAACCCCCCGGGGGAGCTGAGGCGAGAGGGAACATGGCCGAAACAGGGGCGATGGGCTCGGGGGCTCCGCATCCCCCTTCCCCCTTCTCCTCGGGGACGATGGGAGTGGAAACCCTCCACGGGTGGGGGTTCCCCATCGACTCACAGGTCACAAGCGTGGTTCATTGGGAAATTCTTTGTCCTGCCTGTAAGAAACTGAGCAAGGCTACGGAGAATGGGTAGTCACGCTGGCCCTTAACTCACAGGCCGGAAGGGGGGGGGCATGGCTTACAGAGACTGGCAACTTCATTTTCCTTGCTCACTCACAGCACAGGACACTTACACGTGTGGGCTTCCTACGAACAAAAGGGGAAGGGACGGAGCACCCCGCCACACCCCTGCTGAGACACTGTGTGTCCAGAGCAGCTGCTGGGCACGGCCGTGGTCTTCAAACCTCTGAAAAAGATGGGATTCTGGAACTCTGGTAAGCACCCCACCCAGGGGACTCAGCCACAAATACGGTCTGAATTAAGAACGTATTAACTGCAGAACATATTTAAATGGAAACCACTTCATCACTTGTGATTCATTATGGAGATTGTCAATTTCAAGTCCATGGGGTCTGCTTTGTGAATAGATAAAGCCTGTTTGAAATTAGCAGTAATTATAATTAGCATTGATCACACCCCCAAACAAATGTGCAAATTTTTATAACATACTTTTTTTCAGTACGTTCTAACACTAATCTTTTTAATAAGCCCTTTCTCCATCAATTACGCTAAGGTAAATTTCAGTGCAGCTTAGGCAGAATGATTACAAATGAGGAACCAGTAGAAGTTTATACTAATTTGATTTCACAGCAGAAAACAATAATTCTACGTGAAACGTGAACACACCGCAATTGCCTCTGGCTCTCCTATCTCTCATCGACACTGGTTTCACTTACCAGCGCCCAGAGATTAGGCAATCTGCCCCGGCTTGTTCGAGGAGTTGAAGATAAAAGATTAGAATCTGAAAATCTCGAGTTACTGGTTGAGTGCCTGACCCACTTACTGTAACAAAGTGAATCAACCTCTGTTTTCCAGAGGTTTCTCGACCTACTGAGGTAACTCCTCCCTCCCCGAAGTCAAATTTCTGGCAACACCAGAGATTCTTCGGGGCACAGACTGTGAAGGAAAAGCCACCACACATCCAAGACACCCCTGAAAATGCTCCAGTTCCCAGGCCAAGGCCTTAAGTCCTCACGCAGAAGTCGTGTATCCTCAGTGAAATGCGATTTCTGAACAGCTCCGTGGTGCAGGAGGGGCGAGGGGCGGGGTCGTGTGGATGGCAGGGTTTCTCAAGGTCTGCTACATGTGCACGGCATAAAGCTGGGTCAGCTGATCCGGCAATGAGCCTGGTTATGAGGACGGGTCGGGTCACTGCTCCAAGAGTGCCTCCCTCACCAACCACGGGCTCCGTAATCAACTCACCCTGACAGTGGGACGGACGAGGCCGTGATGCTCATAGAGACCTGGAGCACGCCTGCACAGGTGGCCCAGCCCTCTGGCATTGCTCCGTCACCATATGCAAAGGTCCCCTGGATGGTCTGCCCCTTCAGGGTGGGCCCCAGAACAAACATGGGGGAAAACACCTAAGCTTAATCCACCACGAGGCCCCAGGCCCCAGTGGGCCTGCACCCTGGCCTCGAACACCCCCAGATGACTGGCGTCGCGGAGAATGACCAGGAATGAGAACTATGCGCCACCACCGTGCTGCCAGTCCTGTAGGACCAGTTGACTGGCGCATAAAGGAAAGTTGAAGAGATACTTAATTGCCTCTGCTTTAGGCAGCTGCATTTCTAGTAACATTGTTATCAGAAGCTATTAAAACACGTTCAGGTTTAGCATTTGAAGGGTGTGATGTTCAGCTGGCCGGAAAGCTCATTTATACGGAAAGCACCCCACAGCCCCTACTGAACAGTGTGTGTGCACCGTTCTCACGAACCGCGCATCTAGAAAGAGAGAAGAAGCACTTCCTTTAAATCCAATCTGTCAGCTTTGCTGGAAGGCTGCACCAGACCCTGGGCTGACACTGTTCGTCTGAGGTCTCACACTGCCCACTAGCAACAGGAAACAGTCACATGACGCCGGGCACTGAGAAAATGTTTCCTTCAGCTCCCACAAACACACCAGTGCAGGCAATTTGGAGACCAGAAGAACGAAAATAGAACAAAATCCTTGTTTTCCTAGAAATCCCTCCTCACGTCTGCACTGAGTGAAGTAACAGGTTCACACTTAACGCCTAACCCCAGGGACTTGCCGAGTGGCACGCACGGGGCATGGGTCTGTGTGGGCTGCTGGGCGGGACCCCCGAGCCTCCCACTGCCCCGAGGGTCTGCACTGTCACCACCTCACTGTAGGGGATGGAAAGTCCAGAGGATAAAGCGGACCCAGCTGGAGAGCTAGGACGCAGCCAGGCAGGAATTTGGAGCCAGGCCACCTCGCTCCAGAGTGGGGCCCTTCCCCACACCCTACACAGGAGAAAGTTCCAGGAACTTCCCCTGAGCCCTGGGGCCTGCCACGGGGACCTCACAGCCAAGCTGCCTTCTCGCTCCCTGCACCTGAGGGATAGCTCTGCCGTGGTAACACCTGGGGGGTACCGCACGGCTCCTTCTCGAACCCAAGTGCTTACCTGACCTCCAACGCCACAGAGCAATGTCAAAAAGCCCCTCAGACACCGAAGAGCAAGACCAGAGATTAAAATCCACACCTGAGCAAACATGATGGGGTTCTGCCACAATAACCGGCGAAGCGGCCTGACAGAGGGCAGTGCGAGCAAAAGGGAAGACGGTGCAACGCATGGAGAGGGACCCTGTGTGTGAAAATGAACACGTCTGCAGCAACCTTCTGGGAAACCTTCCTTACGCCTCCCTGGAGCTTACCAGGACACGCATTCGTTACTCCAGAAATTTTAGATAGGGAGACAGAAGCAAGCGCTTGTCCAGTCTTTCCTGTACACACTGCATGTGGGGGCACTCAGAGTTATTCTCCACAGGAGGGTGGCGGTGAATCAATGCCGGGAAAATCGCCCCTGCAACGCCTGAGCGAGAGAATGGGGTCCAGGAAGGTGCCCCTAGGGCCACCACGCCCCCCACCACAGGGGGTCGGGGGACGTGGGGACGGAATTGGCTGTCAGCCCTGAGGGCAGGGGCCTACCACACACCACATCTTGGTTAACGGTGAAGGTGCCAGCATCACCTGTAATATTAATAGAGTTTTGCCAAGAAGCACATAAACTAACCACCTGAATTTAATCATGGCTTCAGCCCGTACCGCCGATTTACAGGAAATACAGGTGCTGGAGAAATACAGGGACAAGTGAGACACCAGCAGGCACCACCCAGGTCCACAGTAAGGCCCCTCTGCGCCTGGCCTCGAGCTCGTTCCCCAAGGTCAACAAATCAAGGGTGGGGTCGGGGGGAGGGGGCAGAGCAGCAGGAGAGGGGAGGGCGACCGTGACCCCTGCACAGTACGGACACTGTTCAGGTCCGGAAT
>PVKM010034347.1:0-15601 GCA_004027735.1 Carollia perspicillata
AGGTCAGGAATGCTCTGTCTTGAATAATAGGTGTTAGGAAAAAGTCCTCCCAAAAGAAAGAGCATTTCACTGTCTCTGCCTCACAAATAGAATTCTGAGAATTCATTTCCACTTTTATCAGGAACAAAAGGACTGCCCAACTGCAATTCTATGTGCAACTATATTGCTGGCATTTATTTTTCTGAGGCACCAACATGGCGAAGCTCCTATGGGGCTTTCATACTCAATAAGGGATCCTCCAGAGATCTGCTCATGGTTCTTCTGCTTCTGATCTCTCTCCCCCTCCTCTGAGAAGCTGCTCAGTAGACAGCCACAGACTGCACAGGCCAGGGAGCACAGTGGACAGAGTGCAGGCTCAGACCTTACAATCCTGTGGTCAAGGCCAAGAAAAAGTGTAGCAGACCCTGGAGTCAGCCTGAGTCACCCAAGCTGTGTGACCTTGGGCTAATTGAACAACCTCTCTGAACTTTAGTTTTCTTATTAGATAAAAACATGGATAAAAAAGTATCTACCTGATGCAGTTTCCTCAAAGATCAAAGGAAATAGTGCATGTCAACACTTAGGGTAGTTCCAAGTACACAGTGGGTACTCAGTGAACATTAGCTGTGATCATAATTATCACAGCTCTGCTACTTTATAGCCATTATCTTTGGACAGCTTACTTAAATTCCTTGACACACAGTTTCCTCAACCGTAATCTGGGGAACAATGTCTTACGGGTTTATTATAAGGATTAAATGAGATAATCCACCTGAAATGTCTTTACTACTAATAAGCACTGAGAAGATGATACCTGCTATTATTATTCCTAATATGAAGTGAGGAAGAGGTGTGGTCATGGCACCTGAGCTGACTCCCCACACTGACATCTTGGAATCAGGAACCAGGTCTCACACAGACATAGACTGATCTATGTATTGATAGAGTCTGCCCACACCCCCAGTCTCGTGTTGGAATAAAACAAAACATGTGTTATAGAACTTCCTTAGTGACTTCAAAACTAGAATGAAGAAAAGATATGTCTACAGGGTATCTTGGGTAGAGGCTCACTTCCAAATTTTGCTAAACAATGAGCGCCCTGCAGGAAGGATTTTAAAACAATACAAGAGAATAACAATAGCAACACTCGTGGTGGTTATCCCAGCCCTTCTGCTCACAGCATCGCACTTTACTCCCACAGTGAGCATGAGATGCAGGTAGGGAAAGGATCATTGGCCCCATCTTGCAGGTGAAGAAACTGGGAACTGGAATAAGCAACCATCCTGCCTCAGGTAGCCTGGCCCACTGCTTCTTCCAAACTATTCTGAAAGCTACTCTCTACCTGACTTAAGAAGTTCTACAGGTTTTCTCCTCAAAATGTTTAGTGGCTGACCTTTAGACTCCAGGTGACAATGACCCCCCATGTGCTGCCCATGGCAGACACCAACAATCAATAGCGGCTCTTTTCTAATGAACCCCAGAATCTTTTTCAACACAGTCTTTCAGAAGCCCATACTACTCGATCAAATCTGGCAAGTGAGATGGCTAGACCTTACAGAATGAAAACTCCAGTCCTTCCAACAGGGATGCTGCTGGTCATGGAAATAAGTGAAACAGGTGGGATGTGAGTATCTGCACACCTCGTGTGTGGTAAACGTGCAAGCATTATGTCCTGGATGAAGGAGCAGCCAAGTCACCTCCAGCTACTATCTTCCTATGTTGAAGTACAAGTTCAACATTTGCAGTATCTTCATGTTATAAAAAAAGAAAAAAATCTGGGAATGTATCTAAAATCACCCAATTATTCAATACTATGCAGCCTAAAACACAATGTACATACGGGTCACGCATAGCTCAGAGGCCGTCAGTTTGTGACCTCTGCCATACACCAAGCCTTGCAATTCCTGCCTTTCTCTGAATTCTGAGCATCATGTAAATTTCATGATCTGATTCCTGGAAGCGCAGTTCCCACCTCCATTAATGAGGTGCTGAGATGCATCGGGATGAGTTGCTAAAAATCTGTGAGGCGCCAGCTGGCTCCAGTGTTCACCTTTTCCAGACAGAGAGGTCAGGGTTAGCCTCTGCAGGCTTAACCCACAGAGAAGAAATGGTAGTAAAGGAAAGGCCCCTCTTCGTTAACATGAAGAGGAAAGCCAGAGAGAGGGGCATGGCCAACCTTTGGGAAAATCTCAAAGATTACATTTCATCTCTCAGAATTTCCTCTTCACTCCTCTCTTCCCAAACCTCTTGCCTCTTCAGTATTTTCTCCCAACAAGACTTCCCAGATTTGCCCCCACCATTATCCCTTTTTCAGCATCCCTTCAAGAAGGACACAAGTCCAGCAAATTCTACTGTGAGTTTCTTCCTTGTCTCTTCATTCAGTCTCACCAAAAAAAGTAAAATCAAGTGATGGTGACACCAAGGAGAAATTGACCAAAATGTTAGCTGTGGCTTTCTCCAAGTTGGAAGGCCATTATAATTTATACCTTCTTCATTAAATCATTCCATCTTCATCAAGTCTACTATCATTAACAATCACCACTTTTACAATAGGGAAAATGGGAGATATTTTTCACAAAGAGAAAATAATAATAATGAAAAGTAAATATCAAAATTGATATAGCATTATATCAAATTACAAGGTCTGTCAGTTAAGGCACCTTTGGCTGCAGTAATTTTAAAAACCTTCTAGACTTACTCAAACAAAAAAGAAATGTACTATATTTGGATTCAAGAGGTCTAGAGATAGGATGGCCCCAGGGATGGCTGATTCAACAGCTCAATGATTGTCAAGAGTCTAAGATTCTTTCTAAGTCTCCCCTCCACAGCCAGGATGTAACCACTGTAAGGCAGCAGCTTCCATCTGGGACTCCAGATGCCACGGCTCTTCTAGGCATCGTAGCCATGCACCACAGTGTCAGTAGGTAGAGGGGATTATCCTTTTTCTGTCTCCTAACTGAGGGCAAGGACGTCTTGTCCAGACCCCCACCCCTGGCAGACTTTGCCACATGCTTCAGTGGCCAGGACTTGGACGTACACTAGTGCTTAGGTCAGACAATGGCAAAGACGATGAGGTTGTTGGGAATCGTGTGGGCCATTTATTTGGGAGGGAACGGATATTGAGAAGCCAGTTACGAGGACTAAAAGATAATGTGTACACACTGTAAATACAAGTAGACCACTATGAACAATGACAAAATCATTCTAAAGGTTATTTTGAAGAGATCAAAGTCCATAAATAAGAAGACAATATTCAATTGAAAGGGTATGTCTGGAAGGCATGTGTGTTGTAATCCTAATCTGCTTGACATTTATACAGCAATTAATAGTTTGCATCACACTTCCCACAAGCTTCTTCATTGGTATTTCACATCTCTGTGGATAGCACTACACCTGTTACTCCGTTTTACAGAGAAGGAGGCAGATGAGCATTTTGTCTGGTGACTAATGACCAGCCACAGGTGGAGGTGGGTCAGGATGCCAGGCGTTTTGACCCCTAGTTCACAGGTCCTTCTGCTACATCACACTACTCCCTCCAAAAACTGCCCAATGGGGGCAGAGCACCCTGATTTTTCCCAAGCTCACTTACACATAATCCCTCTTGATTCTCAGAACATCGCGAGACATCCTGGAAGGGGCACTTGTCTTCATTTCGCAGAGAGGGATATGGAGGCTCAGGCAGGCAGACAGCAGAAAACTCAGGTTCAGGTGAATTGAACGGTTTGGTCTGGTTTTTTACTGCCCAATGCCTCTCAACACCTGGTCCAAAATGAGCAAGGATTGTCTCCAAGAAACATGGGATCCCAATTTTCACTCTGAATCCCTTCTGACTCCACTCCATCACTTCTATTAAGCCTGACTAAGCATCTGTGCTTCTCAGTGAGCTCCTGAAATCTCCCCTTTTATTGTTGTCTCAAGGCTCCCTGACCTAACAATGGGATCATTAGTTAATCTTATCAACTAATTTGCTGAGGAAAGACTCCAGGCTCTTTGCATTGTAGGGAAGAATAACATGACATCCTAAAGACAAGACATACTCTTGTTGTCTATCCCAAGGCAGTTAATCCCAATAGTGAGCATTTCAGGGCAGGCTAGAGGGAAACTCTTAATGTTAGCCCTTGGGTGAGTAGGCCCTCTCCTCCTGCAAGCATCACGAAGGAGGGTAAAGGGAACAGTGTGATACTGTAGAAATAGCCCAGACCTGGGGGCACGATCATTCTACTTGACCTCCAGCCCAGCGCTCTTCCCAGAGTTTTTATAAGACCTTATCATATCATTTGTGAATGCATTTTGAGCTAACCAGATGTTAGTTATTTTATTAAATAGTTGTGTCTAGGTGAGTGGATACCTTGTATTTGGCCTTACTTTTGTAATAATTGCTTGTCTTGTCTCACCTTCAAGTGTAACAAGTAGACAAAAAAGGAAAGACTAGATTCCACACCGTTTATCCAAGGCTAAGTTTCTAGGGCACAGTTCTGAACCCAGGCTCTATATCTGAATCATCTGGAGAGGCTGACAGACTATGACATTTGGATTCTATCTCAAACAATTAATTCAGAATCTAGTCTCTGAGGAGGTACACAGGCATCAGTACTCTTTTAATAGCTCCTGAGGTGATTCTCTGTGCAGCCAGGGTTGAGAACCACTGCACCAGGGCGACTCAGTAGCAAAGAGATTTAATTGGAGTCCTTTTCCTTCAATCACGCAACCACACTTGAGGGACGCAGTGACACGGTCAATTCACAAGGGGTCAGAGCATCCTTGGTTCTCTTTCTTGGCAAGTGGGTCAGCGAGGGCGATGCTCTGTCATGACCCATTCTGGCGTTGCAATTACTCTCAACCACTAGAGGCTTCATTTCAAAGGCTTTAAAAATGTGACTTGGGGCTTGAAGAGGGCACAAATGAGGGAGAATCTTAAGGGAGAGAGGGAATTTGAAGTTGAAAGAAAGAGATAAAAGCAAAAAAAGAGACAAAGACTGGCAGGGGGTAGGGTGCAGAGAAACAGCAGCAGAAAATAAAAGTGCTGATAGTGGCTTTCAGAATGAGACCTGCTTTCAAACCATATGGCAGAGATATTAGCTTGCCTGTAATTACTACAACATTCTCAACTGCAGAATGACTTTCATTAAAACCCATGGATTGAGACACTTGGAATTCGTGAATAATTTTGCTTTGAGCTCTGGCTCTATTATGCTTCTGTTTGGTCTTGAGATTTTTTAGGGAGGGAGAGACTCCACTTGTTCATCAAGCAACTATTTTGGCAATAATGCCATCGAAATCAATTTAATGAGCATTTGTTTAGCACCCATTGTGTGCCGGGCTCTGTGCTAAGAGCTGGGAAGTAGAAGTAGATGAAAAGGGTGGACCACATCCATTTGACAAATATGTTCAGCAGCGACAGCATCCAGGCACCCCACAAGGTGCTGTGGGGGTGAGATATCCTAGAAGACTGATAAGAATACAGGCAATTACTTTTAGTAGGGTCACTTGGGTACTACCCGTCAGGCATCCATTAGACTGTTTCAAGGGGGTGAATGGAAAAGAATGGTAAATGCATTCATCCTTGACCCCAGGAGCCCCTGGACTAAGTCAATACCTCTCACTACCACATAGCGAGCCAAGAAAGAGGCAGAGGTGACAACGTTCAGTTTCATGATGCAGTCGGTTTCCCAGCAGGCTCCTGGATGGGAAGAGGTGCTCGCTTTCTCTCTGCCCCTCTCTCTGTCTCTGGCTCTCTTTCTCTGATGGAATGTGACCAAAAGAACTCCCAAAGTCAGAGTTTAGCACATCTAATATCTATTTCATACTCCTCAGTCATTCACCACTTAGTCCAGAGGTGACAAATAGTTTCATTTTTCATGTCATGACTGTCCAGAGTGCTGTTGATAAGGTTTCTGGGCTCAGTGAGGCAAAACGTTTAGTGACTACTTATTAATGTCTGCTATGGGGGTTACATTAAAAAGTATAGTTTACATCCTTTGCTTACACTTTTTTGTTTTAGTTATCTATTGCTGCACATGATACCACTCCCCAAAACAGTCCTTTAGGCATTGGCTTAAAACGACAGTCCTTTATTTTCCTAATGAATCTGCAATTTGGGTAGAGCTCAGAGGAGACAGCTCATAACTGAGCCATAGCATCAGCTGGGCAGCTCACCTGAGGCTAGAGGGGCCTCTTCTGAGATGGTGCACTCGCACAGTGGTAGGTTGGTCCTCTTGATTGGCTGGGTGTTCAGTAAGGGCTGTCAAGCTATTCCTCTCCAGGTGAGCCTTGTTAAAGGGCTGCTTGGACTTCCTCACAGCATGGTAGCTTGATCCCAGGAGATGGAAAGTAGGAGCTGCTAGCATCATAACACCTGGTTCTTGAAACTGGCTCAACATCCCTTCTGCCATATCTTATTGGCCAAAGTAGTCACAGGGCCCATTCAGATTAAAAAGAGAAGAAAATGTGTCAGAGAAGTATAGCCATCCTTAATTCACCACACTGTTCTATTTTGTGAAGCAAATAGAGCCCATGCTTCAACTATTTTGCTAACTTTAAAGTGAAAACATGTAGGAAAACTGCTGACTAAAGGCTTGGGAAAATGGTTTAGAATGTGAGATGGACAAGTTATTGCAGTCACCTCTGCTTTGCTCGGATGTGGCCTTCCTGCTGAGCCTCTGCTCTCCTGCACATACCCAGGAGCTCCAGTGGCTACACAGTGCAGGCAAAGAGTCCTGCCAGCATTTGCCAGTCATTCCAGGAAGTGAGCATCTGGCTTGTTCTTTATAATTTTGTTGTTGTTGTTGTTTTCTCTCCTTTACCAACCAGGGAGTACATTTTCTGTATTGTGTCTTCTGCCCAACCCCCACTTCTTGGGGCAATTGTCCCAAGACTTCTCTGCTTTTTCTATACTTACAGGCTCTGCCATTAAGCATGATAAATGCTGAGGTTTTCCAAACCTTACTGTGCAGGAGAGAATGGGCTCAAGTTCTCTGGAGCCGTGCATTCAGTGAGGGCTTTTGAAGGTCCCTGGGGATGATCCCCCTCCCTTAACCAGGTAGTAGAAGCAACCCTTGGAGTTAATGATTCCAAACAAGCGTATGGCTCCTTCTATTTTTATTTGCTTCTGCCATGTCCATTGAGCATAAAATGTCTCCCATGGGAAGAAAGAAAGGATTCTGAAAAGAAAACAAAAGATAAAAATAAAACCCTATTGCATGCACACATACTTCCCTAAGGTGAATGAGCAGGCACAGCCAGTAGTTTTGTTCTCTTTGCATGATAAAAAAATTCTTCTGTTTGTCTTCGGTTACCAAAGCTTTCATCATTTCAGATAACCAGAGGATTCAGCACTTTCAGCTGGTTTAAATTAGAGGCATTATCAACCTGGCTTTCAAATTGGTTGTGGGTTTTCTAAAGTTTATCATTTCAGCTTATCCCCAATACTAGTCCTCCCAAGTCTCTTGCCTGCTGTATGTATGACCAGACTGATCTGATCCAAATTACAATTAGTGGTAAATATATGGTAAGGTTTTAAAAAATATTTTTTAAGGCTTAGAGATGTAGAATCAGACTCCAAAACTAGGAGAAACACTCACCTAACCTCTAGAAATTTTAAGCTCCTGATTGTAAAATCTACTTTTTTCGTAGATGTTAGCCAAGTTGAAGAGCCTAGTATATTTTCTTCATCGGTAGCCGACTTACTCTATACCAGGGGTCTGAACCCCTCTGCACTCAGAGAGCAGAGACAAAGAAAAGATGAGGCTCCTGCCTTAAACTGGCAGTGTGACCTCCGCGGCCTCCAGGCAACCACATATACATAAATTCGAAAGAGCTGATTTTAAACCAGACTGGAAGGAGTTTAAATTCTAGCTCTGCCACTTACTGGCTCTTTTTAACTTGGCCAGTTTATATAAGACATCATTGACTTTCTTCATCTATCAAATGAGGGCAAAAGTACCCAATTTATCAGTTCAGTACAACAAATAAAGAAACAACCTGGCATATAGCAAACCCTCAGTTAATAATTGTCCCTTCCTTTGGGCCTCTGCTCTATCAAAAACCTGCGTGAGCCTTTGGATCCATATCATCACAGAGAAACAGCGTTCACTGCGACCCTGTCACGGCCCTCAGACCATGGCTGTGGGTGTGAGTAATTAAGAGGAGGGCATCATCTAGAAAGATCCCCAGGACCTCAAAAGCAAGCTGACTGCTGAGAATAAATCAATAGTTTCCTTGCTTTTATACACTTTTGCATTATAATCTCCCTTTCCCCAATCTCCTCCCCCCCCTCAACACACACACACACAGAGCGGTAGGCACAATAATGGTGTCTCAAAGATACCCATGTTCTAATCCCAAGAACCCATGAATATGCTATCTTATGAGAAAAAAGGGAGTTTACAAATGTGATTAAATTAAGGATCTTGAGATAGAATGATTATCCTGGATTGTCTAGGTGGTCCCAATGTCATCACAAGGGCCCTTAAAAGTAGAAGGAGACAGAAGAGCGTCAGAGCAAGACATGGCCATGAAAGAATAAACAGCGAGTGCGATGCAGTGTTGCTGGCTTTGAAGAGAGAGGGAGGGGCCTGTGGGCACAGCAATGAGGGTAGCCCCTTAGAACTGGAAATGGCAAGGAAACAGATTCTCCCCTAATACCTCCAGAAAGAATCACAGCCCTGCCAATATCTTGATTTTAGCCCAGTAACACCCATTTTAGATTTCTGACCTTCATAACTATAAAATAATGAATTTGTGTTACTTTAAGTCACTAAATTTGTAATGATTTGTTATAGCAGCAATAGAAGACTAATACATGCAGATACTGTAACTATTTTGACAAAATAACTACCCATCCCCAGAGAAAATTGCTATTAATATTACTACCATGGAAGGATTAAAATTTCATCAACTAAAATATTTTAAAATAAAAGTTTTATTTTAATATGTTTGCAATGCATCCACACCCCCAAGATCAGTGGATATTGAACAAAAGCCACGGAAGCTCCTGGAAAGATGAATGAATCATTTTCACAATACAATGGACATGTCCCAGATATTAGCTGGAATTTAATTGTCTCAAGTAATTATATAACCCCAAGGAGTCCCCATTCAGTAAAAGAGAGCTTTCTCATTGAGAGAGGTGAAGAGGAATTAATAATATTTTAAGGTCGAGGAGAGTAGGAGGGATATCTTTTGTACTACTGGAGAGCTTGGCTTCTTAGCTAAATACAATTAGATACCAATACTCAATTTTATTCTTAGAAACCTATATAATATAGGTCAGGATTAAAATACTGTCATAATTATATTTTTTTCATGTAAAGTTTACCATTTTCTATAGGTAAATTAAAGCCTGGTTATTTTGGAAAATATGGAAAACATCAAATATTTTTTAATCATCCCATACATGACAGATAGCATTGTTGCCCTGGCCACGTGGCTCAGATGGTTGGAGCATCATCCTATGCACCAAAAGTTTGTGGGTTTGATCCCCTGTCAGGGCACATACCTAAGTTGTGGGTTCAGTCCCCAGTCGGGGTGCGTACAGGAGACAACAGATCAATGTTTCACTCTCACATTCATGTTTCTCTCTCTTCCTTCCCTCTCTCTCTCCTTCGCTCCTTCCCTCTTTCTTCCTCTCTCTCTAAAATCAATTGACATTTCCTCAGTTAATAATTTTTTTAAAGATGCCACTGTTTACATTGCATTTCCACAGGAAAGGGAGATATAACCCTATAGTCCCATTATTCTCTGACAAAGCTCGCTTCCAGCTTGCTCGGAATCTTACTGGTAAGGAAATAAAATCAGCTCTCCCAAGGGAGAAGGCTCCTGTTGGGGTCATACAGGTACAGTTAGAATCTTGATTTGGCATTTCCCACCTGTGCCACCTGCCACATCAGTTACTTCCAGCAGCCTCCGCTTCCTCATCTGTAAAATGAGAATCATCAGACCTGCTTTCCTTGCTATTTGTGAAGGTTGGAGATAATTTATGTAAAGAATCTAACATAGTGCTCAACAGAGGACAGTGGTCATAGTTGGACCAAAAGTCATTTTTCAGGAACTTACCAACTGGAATCATTTAGGTTTCCTAATAGCTTTTCCTGCCACCGATGCCTGAGCCACCTGTAACTCTGCTGCCCACCAGAAGGATCTTTACCTGAGTGCAGCCCAGAGTATGCTGAGTGCAGTATATTCAGCTGAAACCTAAAACTGCAAAACTGCAAAGCCCTGTCATGGGTGTTCCCTCATTGTGCATTTAGGCATCACTCTGTGTAAAAAGGTGACCATCAAGCTAGATTTGTTTAGAATCCACCATCTGGATGTTTCATTCCTGTTCCCATTCATGGACTCGCTCAGCTGAAATGTTCTCACCCACCCTCCTCCCACTCCCTGCCCCTTGTCACTCCCTTCTTGGTATCCAAGCTGGAGTTTGTACTTTTTCTACTCTCACATGTCTCTTTATACTCTGCAGGGTTGGTTTTAATCTTTTTCCCTAATTTTGAGAACAGGAAACAAGGTTAAGTGAGTCACATAATCTCTATAAACTGCCACTCCTGTGAAATACAGGTAGGTATCAATGGCCTTCAAGGGTCTATCTGTTCTAAAATATGTAAATCTCCAGGTGCCAGATGACACCTGGAGTCACCATTGTTAGAATATCTTCTTTTATTTTATTTTCATTGAATCTATTGAGGCAACATCAGTTAATAAAATCACACACGTTTCAGGTGTACAGTTCTATAGCACATCATCTGTACACTGTGTTGTGTGTCCACCTCCCCAGTCACGTCTCCTTCCGCCACCATCACCCTCTTCTGCATCCCTGCCCCACCCTCTCGTTCTGCTAATTGCCGCCCTGTTGCATATCCGTGAGGTTCATTTTTTCCTTCTTTTTATCCTCACCTGAGGACATGCTTATTGATTTTAGAGAGAAGAAAGGGAGGGAGAGAGCTAGAGAAACATTGATTTGAGAGAGAAAAATCAATCAGTTGCCTCACCTGTGCCCCAACCAGGGACTAAACCCAAAACCCAGGCATGTGCCCTAACCAGGAATTGAACCCATAATATTTTGGTTTACAGGACTATGCTCCAACCAACTGAGCCACACCAACCAGGGCTATGAGGTTCTTTTTTTTTCTCTTTTTCAACCTCTTCACCTTTTTCTCCCAGCCCCCAATCCCCCTCCCCTCTGACAGCTGTCAGTCTGTTCTATCTATGACTCTGTTTCTATTTTGTTTGTTAGTTTATTTTGTTCATTGGATTCCACATACAAGTGAAATCATATGGTACCTGTCTTTCTCCATCTGGTTTATTTCACTTAACATAATGCTCTCCAGGTCCATCCAATTTGTTGCAAAAGGTAACATTCTTGGTGGGAATGTGTCCCCTTTTTGCCACTATCCAGTACTCCCTACCTTGGGTCCATTAGCATGGGGCTCTCACCACTTGAGAGATATTCAAGCCAACCAGAGAAGCAGCATCTTGCAAGTGTCCTGTGGCACGTCCCTACTCTTGCAGCAGGAGAACCCCAGGAATGACTGTCTGTGCCCCCTAGGCCTCTCTCAAACCCATGAGGATTTGAGTAGAAAGGACAGAGAGACTTCTGGCAGAGGGATGTATGGGTGTGACCATCCACTGTGCAGATTCAGGGCAAAGGCAGGGATTCCAGCTGTCCTGGATTACTGATAATCATATTGATGAAAGAGAGCTGAGGACAAGTCACGCAGTCCCTGCCCTCAGATAACTTTTCCCAATTGCACAGTGGCCTGGGTCTTGTTTTGCACATCTGCTAAACACCTCATATGTGTTTCTTTCCAGGACAATTCAGGGAACACACACCACCGTTAACCATGGTATCCCAAAACTTCCCGAAACATCGGAGCTGTACTCTACGACTTATATTCTCCCGAATACTGATCTCTGCAAGTTCAGTTGGTCCCACGCAAGTGAGTTTGAACATCTCTTCATTCTCCAAGGCTCACGGTGCACTTTTTCATACCCAAGGCATGAAGCAGTTCAGAATTAAAAGAAAGCAGTTTGATTTTATTCAATTGACAAATCAAAAATTTACATAAAGCATTGAACGTTTTAAAATTTTTTTCTGTGAAATACAAGTGCTCTTCAGGCCCAGTTTGGAAAATGTCAAGCTATGGTATTTTTAAGTGGAGGTTAAATGGCCACTTTAATCACAGAGGTATTTTCACTATGTTGCAAATGTAATTTTCACCACCACCATCACGAAAACCCCTCACCCACCTCTAATTTATCCAGGTCACATAAAATTTGCAATAAAAAATGGCAATTGTTTGTCCATATCCCATTCGGAGCTCTCCCTCAAGGTCACTGTGGCCAGAGTGACAGTCTCTGATAGCCCACTGCATGGTCAGGCCCCCTTCCACGTCCCCAGTAGCCAGAGGCTGCACTTCTCTGGGGTTCATTGGTGGTAGGGGAAGAACAACATTCTGACAAATAAAGGGATTACAGCCTTTATTTATTTATTTTTGAAGATTTTATTTATTTATTTTGGAGAGAAGAGGGAGGGAGGAAGAGGGGGAGAGAAACATCAATGTGTGGTTGCCTCCTGAGCGCCCCTCACTGGGGACCTGGCCAGAAACTCAGGCATGTGCCCTGACTGGGAATTGATCCAGTGACCCTTTGGTTCACAGGCCAGCACTCAATTCACTGAGCTACACCAGCCAAGGCAAGGGTTTCAGCCTTTATTTTTTTAAATATTTTTATACTTTATTGATTATGCTATTACAGTTGTCCCATTTCCCCCCTTCACACCCTCTTCTACCCACATTCCCCCCACTTTAGTTCATGTCCATGGGTCTTAAGTTCTTTAGCTTCTACATTTCCCACACTATTCTTGCCTTTTCCCTGTCTGTTTTCTCCCCACCGTCTATGCTACTTATTCTCTGTACCTTCTTCCCCCACTCCTCCCACTCCCCTGTTGCTAACCTTCCAGGTGATCTCCATTTCTGTGGCTTTGCTCCTGTTTTAGGTGTCCACTTAGTTTGCTATTGTTTTTTAGGTGTGGTTGGTAATAACTGTGAGTTTGCTGTCTTTTCACTGTTCATATTTTTTATCCTCTTGTTCTTAGATAAGTCCCTTTAACATTTCATATAATAAGGGCTTGGTGATGATGAGCTCCTTGAACTTGACTTTATCTGAGAAGTACTTTATCTTCCCTTCCATTCTAAATGAAAGCTTTGCTGGAGAGAGCAATCTTGGATGGAGGTCTTTGCCTTTCATGACTTGGAATACTTCTTTCCAGCCCCTTCTAGCCTATAAGGTCTCTTTTGAGAAATCAGCTGATAGTCTGATGGGAACTCCTTTGTAGGAAACTGTCCCCTTATCTCTTGCTGCTTCTAGAATTCTCTCCTTCATTTTAATCTTGGCTAATGTAATTATGATGTGCCTTGGTGTGTTCCTCCTTGGGTCCACTTTCTTTGGGACTCTCCGAGCTTCCTGGATTTCCTGGAAGTCTATTTCCTTTGCCAGAGTGGAGAAATTCTCCTTTATTATTTGTTCAAATAACTTTTCCACTTGTTTCTCTTCCTCTTCCCCTTCTGGTACATTTAATTCGGATCTCAGAACATTTAAAGATGTTCTGGGGGTTCTTAAGCTTCTCATTTTTTTGATTTCTTGTTTCTTTATTCTTTTCTGTTTGGTTGTTTCTTTTTTCCTTCTGGTCCACTCCATTGATTTGAGTCCCAGTTTTCTTCCCATCACTATTGGTTCCCTGTGCATTTTCCTTCATTTCACTTATCATCGCCTTCATTTGTTCATCTAATTTGCAACTAAATTCAACCAATTCTATGAGCATCCTGATCACCAGTGCTTTGAATTGTTCATCTGATAGGTTGGCTATCTCTTGGTCACTTAGTTGTATTTGCTGTGGAACTTTGATCTGTTCTTCCATTTGGGCCATTTTTTTTGTCTTGTTGTGCCTGTGAGGGGTGGAGCCTTTGGTGTTCAGCAGGGTGGGGCAACCCAGTGGCTGGGTTGTGATGTTGTATGTGGGGGTGGGGTCTGAGAGTGAACAATAGCGCTTGCTCTGCTCTCTGCCAAATTTCAGTCTCTTCTGCCACTTCCCCCAAGCAAACTGGGTCTTTCTGGTGCTGATTCCCATGAGGGTGGACTTGTTTACATTCTAGTATCTTGTGGGTCTCTCCAACACACTGTCCTGGGAGGTTGGGAGTCTCTCCCTACACCTCAACACCCACAGGTGTTTTCAGTTGGTGTTTTGAGGCTTTATTTCCCGGGCAGGGACCCTGAGTTGCGCAGTCTGTCTCACTCCGCAGTTTCATCTGGTTTATTTGCATGTGAATCTGGGACTGCCCAGCCATCCAGCTGCCTTGTGTGCTATACCTCGCTTCACAATCACCACCTCGTTGGGTCAGCCCGTTGCCACCCTGTGACCAGGGTCCACCCACTGCCGACTTGTGTGCCTGGGGTTTGTCAGTTGCTGCCTTGCGCGCCTGGTGCCACTGCTTTTTTTGCCACAACCCCTCTCCCCTCATCTACCAGACTCCACCTCGCCTACCAGTCTGGATGAATGTGTCTGTTTTAACTCTTTGGTTGTCAGACTTCCATACAGTTCAATTTCCTGTCAGTTCTGGTTGTTATTTTGTTTCTAAATTGTCCTTATTTTGGTTGTGCAAGGAGGCACAGTATGTCTACCTATGCCTCCATCTTTGCCGGAAGTCTGGGTTTCAGCCTTTAAATGGGCCTAGGGTAGGCAGTCAGGGGAGACCCTGGGATGAGGTATTAGAAGCCCTAGGCTCTGTCTTCTAGGGTTCTTGGAACACACTTTGAACATACATTCCCAGAGCCTGGAACAGTGTCCACCACATGGCAGGTGATCTATAAATGAATGTGAATGAATGGCACTTGGTACGCTGAAGGATGACGTTCTGCTTATGGGAGAATCTTTGCCTCTAGACTATGAACTCCTTATGGGAAAATACAGTTTCTTTTAATTTTGTGTGCCCAGTATCTACAATGGGCCTGGTTCAAGGACTGAACAAATGAGTGGGTGACTGAGTGAATGAAGTAATGAGTGAATGACCTTGAGCTTCTTCTTGGTCTTTCCTTCTGAGTGCTAAGAAATGGGAGCACCCAACCCTCTCTTGATTACCTCTAAACTCCCCACCCAACTAGGCATGCCTGGCACCCACTTCTTTTCCTCTGCCAAGGCTTTTCCCTCCTCTCCTCTCCTCTCCAGCCAGCTTCTATGCTATTCAGTTCTGGTGCCAGACAGAGGGAATGGGAAACGACTGGCCTGGGGTGCAAGCCAACCACTGGAGCCACTTTTACTTAAAAAGATTAACAGCTATTGGGAAGCAGGACTTGGGGATTAGCTCTCTCACCTCAGGCGAGGTTGTTTACACTGCATCACCAGAGACTACACTGGAAAACTAAACATCATGCAGGAGCAGGGGTGGGGGAAGTGGGGAGCTAGGGAGGGTGGAGCTGAGGAGGGGGGAGGAGGAGCTGACTCACCATCAAAGGCAGTAGCGCCGTGAACTTTGCCCTATTATACCAGGCCTTATATCCACCTCTTCTGTATTTGCTCTCTGATCTCATGTGTAAGGTATTCGGGCATCCTTCCAGGGCCTATTTGAAGGTA
>PVKM010034348.1:0-15591 GCA_004027735.1 Carollia perspicillata
TAAGGAAGGGTTGTGTTGTTGGCATCTGAACTGGGAGCAGCTAAGGGACTGGGCTCTTGTGGGATCTGCACTAACTCTAGACCTATAGCATCAGAATTTAATTGAATTACAGGACACCCAACTGGTGCTGCAGAGAACTGCATGATGTATGGAAAACCCACATATCTGGTGTCAGAAGTATTGTGAGTAAAGGAAAACACAGCGATATCTTCCCGAGGCAGGGTCCTCAGGTCCAGTCCACGCACAAGGAGAGGGAATTACCCAGGAGTAAACTCAATGGGACATTTTAGAGGTTGCCTACTATACACGGTCAAGGAATTCAGCTTTACTGTTCATGGTTGCTAGTGGTAAGGAAAGAGCACACCATCCCACAGTTGTGATAATGGTTTTTACAACTAGGTTTCATGCTCTAACAGCACTGATACGTGTTTCTGTCAGAGCCTTGGCCCTGGGAAAGCAGGGCGTTAGCTTTCAGAGAAATGGAAAGGTGGATCCTACACTTTGCCACATTCGTCCTCCTCTCCCTACCCTGGTCACCCCACTCACTCGAAATGAAAAACCATGGAATGCGAGATACAACTCAGAGACCTCAGCTGGAGCCAGGCCTACCAGCTGAGCCACATCAGCCTGCAGCTCTGAAAGTAAGAAATGTCTACTTGTTGTTTTCAGCCGTCAGAGTTTGGGCTGTATTAATGCCGCAGCAAAAGTTGCCCGAGGCCGTCGGGGACAGCAGGGCTAGAGCAAACTTCCCAAGGAGAGTCCACTTCTGTCACTATTTGTTTCCAAATCCCACTGAGAGAGAGAGAGAGAGAGAGAACTCAGAGGATTCCATGTTTCGGAGCACTTAGTCCCCAAGTCCTGCTGTATGACTTTGAAAAAATTCTCAGTGCCTTCAGGAAAGTTTTTAGCACAAAAGAGTATTATCATTAAAAAGAAAAAAACACTGATGTTAAGCTGTTGTGTTCAAAACTTGGCAAATGTTCAGTTTTCTAAAATTTCAGAAATCATATTTACCTCTGTCAAAAACTTTTCAATTTGGTTTACTTTGTAATTGCTATAATTGCCATTGAATCAATCCAAAGAGTGGAAAAAGGAAACTTCTAAAGTGAAAGAGTGGGCTGACTATGATTAACTCAGTAGGACGGCTGTTTAGATAGCTAGGTGCGTGTGCTACGTCCCTGACCGCGGAGGGAAGGACCCGAGAGGGATTTGGTAAACAATGTGTTGCCTCTAAACATCCCTGGGAACACTGGTGTGCATCAAGCAATTATATTTGTTTTTATTTATATTATGTTTATGTTTTAATTACTTGTTTCTTAATCCATTGCCAGCATATTCAAAGAAAAGCCAAGAATTGAAAAATTATTTAATACTATGAGGATCAGAAATCACCTTGAATGTAGTAGCATTTGGGTTATTCGGTAATCTCACGTGTGTTTGTGGGTGTATGTTCTAAATCTGCATATATGGAATGATCGCTCCTGCTTCCAAAATTCAGTTATTGATAGCTTGGCCTTCTGTTATGTGACCTAATAGTCTGATCATTATATGACATGTAATTCAGGTACAAGAAAAGGTGAAATGTTTAAAGTTACATCAGAAAAAAATATTCAAATGGTAAATGAAAACCTGTGGCGAGCCCGTCAACGAATCAATGTAATGGAAATCAATTTCCACATAATTTTAATGTCATGATGCTTTTTGAATCACCCCTCCCAATTCAATGATTCTTCTGTACACTTTTTAAAAAAATTAATACAAAGAGAATAATTTGGATCGTTTACAATTGATTTAACGGTGCACTCCTTTCCCTGCCCCTCTCCGGTCCTTCCCATGCTCCTTCTGTTCCACTGTTGTCATCCTAGTGACAACAACTGCCTGGATGGCTGCAGCGGTTTCCAGCCAGCATTCCTCTTCCAGGCCTGTTTCCCTTCAGTTCATCTAATTCCCCAGCGAGGTGCCTTCCTCACCCCAAGAACTTGAAAATGAGGGAAACTTTGCCCATTAGGAGAAGTCATGTGAACTCTGCATGAATGAGAGTGGAGCCAGACACACGAGTTAGAAGCAGGACAGCCCAAGGCCCGCAGGAAGGCCATTCTGCGGAGCCTCAGCATGGATTACCAATCCAAACATAATGAGCTCGTCAGCGTGGTGCCCAGCTCTGGTGTTTTTTTTTTTTGAGCCTCATTATCTTTGATATATAAAAATCTTATATATTTAAGGTGTGCAACTTGATGTTTTGCTGTATGTATTCATTGTGAAAAGATCACCATAATCAAGCTAATTAATATACCTACCACCTCTGCATGGTTACCGTGTGTGAGTGTGTGTGTGTGTGTGTTAGCCTCCGTATCTCTTAAATGCTCTCCAGGAGATGGTAATCCAGGGGAAGACTAAATTTTTAGACCTCTGGTAAACTCTAAGTTCCAGTTGTAAGACCAGCTCAGCATGCTACCTGGGTTCACGCCTTCTATGAGTCCCAAGCCAGCCAACCCCTCATTCTGATGCCAGGTTCCCTGAGCGATCCCCCTGCTTACTAGGGCTCTGTTATAGAAAGAGTTCACACATCAACCTCTTGTGATGATTCTGTTGCAAATTCTAAAAGAGCTTCTTGTGATTTTCCAATCCATTTATGGAAAGAATACATTCAGCTTTTTATTTTTATTGAATTTATTGGGGTGACATTGGTTAATAAAATTACATAGGTTTCGGGTGTGTGTTCACCACCCAAAATCAAGTGTCCTTCCATAACTATCCCCCTTTTACCCTCTTCTACCTCCCCCGCATTATTTTTAACATGAGAACTTCCAGTCTGTGAGACAGTTATATTTCTCACAGAAAATAAATGAGTTGGAATTCCGGTGTCCGTTCTAGGCTCCTGTGGATTTTAATTATCGGGGTTTGTCTTTCACCCCTTAGTGCAAACAATGTCCTTGCCTGGGGCCTTCAAAGTAGAAGTTAAGATTTAGCAGGCTTTCTCTACAGAGGCCGCTAACCTATCTTCACCTGCTCCTAGTGTCTACACCTTGAAGCTAAATTAAATCCTTCTGAAGTGCAGCTTTGGCCATGTTAAATTCTGCTTCAGAATCTTCTGAACTTCCCCACCGCCTCCGGTCCCAACCTGCCTCTCCTCTCTCAGTGCTTTCCGTGAGAACCCAACCCTGTGTTGCAGGCAGACTGACTCATGTAAGCTCCACACCTTCCTGCCGGTTAATTTTAAGCTGCAACGGGTTCCTCCTTCTCCTTTCCACCCTCTTATCAGTCCTTACTTTCTTACCTGGCTAATTCGATTTACATTTAAATGTGGTCTCAATCGTGCTGCCTTTCCCCATTACCCTAGTCAAAGGCGAGCTATTCCTTCTGGACATGCCTTTAGGGACCCCACCCCAACCCGGTTTCTTAGGCTAGAACTCTGCCCTTGCCCTTCCTACTAGGTAGTTCCCCTTTACATTTTATTCTTATGGAATTTAACTCTTTTCTTTGTGGAGGCTTTTTCTGATTCCTAAGCCTCAGTGAGATTCCTACTGTGTGTTCCCGTGATGCTCTCCACTTCTCCCTCCTGACAATCCCCACATTGCAATTACTTGCTCAGAGTCTGTGCTCCCTGCTGGTCTGTGAGTTCCGTGGACAGGTCTATGTCATTCATCGCTGAACATCAAGCCTCTAGCCCAGTGCCTGGCACATAGTAGATACTAAATATATATTTGCCAAATTGATGTTGAATGAATTCAGTTTCAATTCAACAAAGTTCACTAAGCACCTACAACATCCCAGACAGTGTTCTAGGTGGTTGAGGTATTTCAGTGAATAAAGAAGATAAAGATCCCTTCCCTCATGGAGCTCAGATTCCAGCAGGGAGAGACAGACAATAAGCACGATAAATAAGGAAATTAAATAGTGCGTTAGAAAAAGGGTAAGTGCTATGGAAAAATGATAAGTTAAAGGAAAATGAAAATGAAAAAGTAAAGTATGAAGAAAATGGAGGGTGCACAATTCATAGGCTTAAATAAGGTGGTCAAGGTGGGTCCCCTTGTAATGGTGGCTCTTAAGCAAACACTTGAAAGAACTGAGGGAGTTAGCCATGCAGGCATCTTGGGGCGGGGGGGGGGGGGGGGGGAGAGTGCTTTAGGAGGGATGGTCCGTGCAAAGGCCCTGAGAGTTCCTGGTGTATTGGGGGAAGTGCTGGGGGCAGTGCTTCTAGAGCAAGTAAGCAAGGCGCAGAAGGGTTACCATCACTAGGGTCCTTTGGGCCATTTGTGATGACTCTGACTTCCATGATTAGTTGGAAAGGGAAGCTATTGTCTGGGTTTTGAACTTGATCTGATTGATCTGACTTAATGTTTTACAAGAATTACTCTGGCGGCCAGATTAATAATAGTTTAAGGGAGGAGGGCAAAGGTTGAAGTGGAGAGACCAATTAGAAGGTAAGAAACCTGACAGGACCAGGTTACTTGGATCAGAGTGGGAGCTTTGCAGATGGTGACAAGTGGTCAAATTTTGGATTTTTGAAAAATGATAGTGCCAACAAGATTTCCTGACAGTTTGCATATGAGATGTAAGAGGAGAGGAACCACAGATGACTTCAAGGTGTAAGCCTTAGCAAATAGAAGGATAGAGTTGCTATAAACTGAGAAGGGAAAAGTTGTGGGTTAAGTAGATTTTTGGAGGTGTGTGTGTTGGGGATGGTGGAGATTAAGAGTTCAGTTTTAGGCAAGGTTGATATGAAATGCTTATTAGATGTTCAAGTTGGGGTATTGAGAACCCCGAGTTTGATATATAAATTTCAAGGTCAGAAAAAAGGTTTAGGGTAAAGACAAACACTTGAGGGTTATCAGCAAGAAGGTGGTATTTAAAGTCATAAGCCTAGATGAGATCATCAAGGGGGTGAGTGTGGACAGAGAAGAGAAGATGACAAACAATTAAGTTCCGGGACACATCAGCATAAGAAATGTGAAAGAAGCTGATGAACTAACCAATGATTCAGAAAGAGACAGGAGAGAGAGGATGAAACCAAGTGTATGTGTTCTTGAAGCCAAGAGATGACTATGTCATGGAATGATGAGTTGTGACAAATGCTGCCAGTAAGTCAGATGAGGACTGAGAATTGGCCATTACATTGAGCATTTGATCCTTGGTGACTCTTATGAAGGCAGTTTTGGAGGAGTGGTGGAGGTAAGATCCTGTTTAGAGTGGATTTAAAAGAAAATGGCAGGAGATGAACTCAAGGATGAATGAATACACGGCCTTGATCTCATTCTATGCCTTTGTCTCATCTCCACTCCTAGACTACGAACTTGAAGACAGGAAGAAGCGATGTTTTTGTCAACTGCACAGTGCCACAGAACCTGGCACAGTGCCAGCATGCAACAGGCACTCAGTAAATGTTTCTTGGCGGACTGATAGGCTGAATGAATATGAAAGATGAAATTCTCCTTATTTCTTGTACTGGGTATCCTTTTTTATTCCCCTGTTTCCTCAATAATTCTTCCTTCCCTTGTTCGCTCCCATCCAGACAGATGCCCAGGGTCATCCCACAACCTTCTAACTGCCCCAGCTTTTCCCAGCCTCCCTTTACTCCTCACCTGCTTGACAATTTACCCACATAGAACCTGTTTTCTCAGGAAAGCCATGGGGAGGGGCCGTGTGTGTGAAAACAAGATGACTATTCTAATAAGAGAACTCCAGACTGGAATCTAGCATTTCATAAGGGCTTTTGATGGGTCAGATCCACCTAAGAAATCTACTCTAATGCTAGGAGTAAAGGGCAATAGAAGCCAGATTTCACAATACAAGAAAAATAACTTCAAATATGAAAATGTAGTTTTTTCCTTCATTTAATCTGAATTACACACAAGAATAATCCAACAAGAATATTAATCAACTGTTTCTAATAGAGTAAGAAAACAGACCAAATTACCTTCTCATGGTATTAGCTTTTAAAGTTGTAAAAGACAATTAAATTTTTTCAAATGAGGCATGGACCTATCTGTCTAATGATTTGACATGTTTTCTTCAAACTTGTGACTGTAATGGCTTGGTTTTAGGCTGCCATATAGTCTTTAGTTAATTCTGGAGCATAAAACTTAAATTGCTGGATTTCATTCGTTCATTTATTTAAGGGGTAGCTACATATGTTAGACACTGTGTTTTGACAACAACCACACTAAAACATATATCTAAAGCAAAGGCCAGATAATACCAGTTTAAGAATTAGCAGCCACTCTTGCAGGCTAAAGCTAATTGTGAGTTTCCTTGTTCCTTCTCTAATACATCTTTGCAATTATGGAATACCATTTAATTATGAGCCTCAAACATTTATACAAATATACTTTGAATAATTGAGTCCTCAGTAGATAGGAGCTGCATGCTATTGGAAATGGAAACATTACGGTACAAAGAAGGAAATGGGCTTAGTTCAAGTTATTTGACAACCAACGTGAAAATGAGCTCAAGCAACAGAATTATCCAGGTGTGAAGTCTGAAAGCAGCTGATAAATACCTTCCACCAGCTTGAAGGTAAGAGTGGTGTAAATTCAATAAATGGAATTATTTCCACGGGGAGAGAGCACACAGAAAGGGTATGGAGAACATTTCTGTCATCTGGGTATCTTATTTTTCTGGACAATTAGCAAAAAGTGACCATGTGATTTTTCCTTGGTTTACAAAAACTGCATGGAAGCCAAAAATCAGCATCTGGGGCGAACACCGGGTCTCAGTAAAGCGAAAGGAGCTGAGTGTAGTCTGTAAACAATGTGGTCACTAAAGAACATAAGTGTATACCTTATCAATTCATTAATATTTTAATCAAAGGAAAACAGAATAAAATGAAGTAAATCCTAACGACTGGGTTAGTTCAGGAAATAAAAGCATTATCCGTGCAGCAAAGTGTAGTGGTCGCGGCTCAGCTGATCCCTGAAACTCTGTGGTCTGGGCCAGGCTGCACCAGCTGGAGCACCTGCAGCTCGCCCCCGTATTGTCCTGCAGTGACATAAAGAGTTAAACACAGCTAGCTTTTTCCATTTCTCTTTGCAGTCCTTCCACCAACAATCAAGCTATCAGAACAACAAAATAAAACCAAAACAGTCTCTCAGTAAGAACATTTTATGAGGTTCTTCTCTATCATTATTCTCTTTTGGCTGAGCAATCTTTTTCTGACAAGTGTATTTATCTTCTTTGCAATGCCTGTATTCATGGTCGTTTGCCATCCACCGCAGTAATGATTTAGCTGGATAAAAGGTAACGAGCAAGTCCATTTTGAAAGTCGCTTTGTCATTTTTGCATTTTAAACTATTTTCCCTCATCCTCAAAATCCATTTCAGATGTATTTAAAAGTTAGGCTAATAAAATACTAATGTTTAGAAATCAGTATAGAATATAACTTAACAGCTATGAAGATGGTGAAGGGATATTTTTATAATTCTAAGCTTAGAAACAATAGATAAAATAATAAAGAAAATATTGACAGATTTGAGTGCATACAAATGACAACATTTGCACATAAAAAACAAGAAGGAATTACAGTGTTTCTTTTAAGTGCTCTTGAAGAAGAATGAATCCATCTCTGTGGTATTATCAGATTTTCTATCATTGCTTTTACTATAACATAAAGACCTTTCATAATACACTTTTAAAAAACCCTCAATATCAGTCAAAATAAATCAGAGAAGATTGAATAAATGGGAAAAGAACACTAAGCCTTAAAAAAGCAAATGAGCAAATGCCATGAATAGTCAAATTCTCACAAGAAGAAACTCATGGACTTAATAAATATATTGAAAATAAATTCAAGTTCATTAGTGAGCAAAGAAATGAAAATCAGTACTTTTCCCCACTGATGTAGAAAAATGCATAACTGCACACATCGCTTGTGAAGGGATGAAATAGTGGCTGTACAAATTGCTTCAAAATTTTTGGACCCAATGTTGGGTCCAAAATTTTATAAAAATGTCTAAGTTTCTGCTTTCTGCCAAAGCGACAGACCAGGCTGGGTTACAGACTCCTACCCTCAAAAGCAACTCTGGTGTAACTGCAGAAGTGAGAGAGAGGTATGGGTCCCAGGATCCTGAGTCCCCACCAATGGTTATCACTGAAGAAGCCACTGGGGATCCTTGTTTCGGTCTGTTGCTACATCGAGAGCTGCAAACCATGGATTTCTCCCTTTTCTCATTTCATCTACACTTACCAGCAGCATTCTTTTAAAAATAAGAGCTGTCCTTCTTTCTTTTAACTGTGGACTTTTTGGAGGCTGTAATCAATTGTCATCATTATTCTTTTTTAATGCTCAAATTGTCCCAAATTTAACCAGTAAAAATCCCTATAAGTTAATTCCTATACCACTTTTGATATGACCCAATTAGTTTTGTAGCGCTTTTGTCTGTGAGATAAGATGTGTGAGGCTCACCTTGAACTTTCTCTGCCCTTGATCTGGAATCAGACTTTATCTATGATGTTTTATTGATGTCAGTGGGGAATAGTATTTTGAAACTCATCTGGGTATAAATGTATCTTTAATGATGAAATTCCAGGCATTGCTTTTTTTTTGCAAGGGACCTTTTGGAGTAGTCATGCTCTTCTGAAGGGGTCTCTAGTCACACCATGTATAACACTGTATATAATATTGTTTCTCAAACGCATAAAGCTGTCCTGTGAGCCAGACACCTTTCTGGAGCTTCAGAAGGCTGAATGAGACTGAGCAGGGTTGGTTACGGCAGAATCCGCCATCTTAGTTTCAACCTCAGGGCCATAAAACAGAAATGACTTCAGGAAAACTTGAGGGCTTTTTCCCCTTGACAATTCTACTTTGTCTGGCTCATTGAATAGACAGACATTGTTCAAGCTAAAACTTCTTCCAGATGGATTCTTCATTTCCTCATTTTCTCCACCCACAGAATTCAGTGTATTTTAAGGTGAATTGAGTAACAGGCTTATTTGTTCAAGGCTTTATTAGTCTCCAGGCCTTAGACTATACCAGAATAAACTTTCCTCTGGTTTTAATAGGAGATTGTGGAATACCTACTTACTGAACGTGAACATGTGTGGTCTGGGTGAATTCTATGTAGCATAAATACCAGTCAATCAGTCGTACCCAATTTAATTTTCTAGCTTAAACTCTCATGCCCAAGTTAATTTCCTAGTTTAAAACTTTCTTTCCCCAGCCACACAACAGAAAGCGACTGGCAGAATGCAGATTGGTATATGTTTGATCTCCTGGGTGTGGCCAGCTCCAGAGCTGCCTGAGTTGGTCCAGGCCTGGACACTAGGACAGTAAGTTCTGCTCTGAGGTGTTGCTGGTTGTCGTAGATGCTATCACTACTGCTGTCCCCAGCTTCGTCATCAGGCTGGTGTGACCAACCGACTGCTTTATCTGTTGGTTGGTAATATAGGTCACAGGCGTACCCTTCTTCTGAGAATAGCCCTTGGCCAACAAGAGTCATCTCGCCTGGAAATGCTTGGGATTTTACATCCTCCCCTCACAGAAAACCCACGGTCAATGACTGATATGTGGGTGTGAGGGCCTGGCCCCTCGTCTTGAGTCAGGATAACCCCGTGGTATTATTCTTACTCCAGAGCTCCCTGCGGGATCAGACAAGGGTTGGGTGTTGATGGAACACACACTTTTACTGGGCTTTTTCTCTGATGCCATCCTGCATTCCTCATTTTTCTACAGGTTTCTTCTGTGGGCATTTTCTCAATGAAACATCTGCTCAGTAATTTCCACCTCAGTTCTGTTTCTAGGGATTCCAACCTAAGACAGTCATCTAACATTTAACCTGAAAAGGCAAAGACGGTCTCCACTTTGCTACTGTCCGTGGATTTGCCAGAACATCAGTGGACAAATAACTATTCAGGCTCATCCTTTCATATTCAATTATAGACACACTTCCCATTCTCACACTTTGCTTTATTTCGCTTCACAGGTGTTGAGTTTTTTTATGAATTGAAGGCAAGATCCTCCACCTACAAAATGACCATGACCTGCAGTATTTTAGCACTCACTTTACTCCAAGGCCTGGGACCCACAGTATCGTGGACGTATGACTGCGCAGCTTCCTCTGTGAGAATTCCTCTCCATCTCATCATATGCGTTTACCATGCAGCACCTGGTGCCAGAACTCTCTCCGGAGTTGTATCAATGTCTTTGTTGAGGAAAGTGCCGTAATGAGTTGTATGAGGATGGAAGAAGAGACCCTGAGGGCATGCATTTAAAGAGGATGATGAAACTAAAACGTGGATAAATTAATCTGCATAAGAATAAAGAGATTTTTTATACTGGGGTGACTCTAGAAGGATAGAGGATTCAGACAAGAAAGAGAGATTTGCCAATAAGACAGGAGAAGGAAGAAAATTCCCTACAGTGGGGTAGCTGAAAGACATTTAAGACTAAGGACACCTAATATTCAGTTACAAGTTGTGTTGTTATGAAGTAAACCTCCTATATGAATCTTCAGTGTAAATTTAATTTGCCAGAACAACCTTGCGGGCTGGTGAATGGGTAAATAAAAGGTCAGGGCAGCAAACACGCCCACCCCTTGCTGACACCTACAGTGAGGAATAACATGCTTTCAAGGGGGCAAGAGGCTAAGTGTCCTGGCAGCAACTAGCAGGAAAGTGAGTGGTGGCCCTGGGGACACTGAGAGAGACAGGGGGAAGCAGCTGTGGCATGAAATGGATGCAGGACAGCTATGAGACAAATCCTCCTTTCCCCTGAAAAAACTAGAAAAGCACGACGGAATCGAGGAGAGAAGGCTGGAATCCGGATTGCATGTACGCACACACACCTCCTAATTACTGTAAACTCGCAGCTTCCCATGAAATTCTGCCTAGCAAGTGGAACACGAGTATTTACATCTGTGGCACGGTTACATAAACTTTACTTGTCTTTCTCTCCTGACCCCGGAATAGACAACATCAGAGACTATTAATGCTGTCCTTGGGAAGAGTAAGTGCTTTTGGAGAGTGTGCCCTGGGATGAACAAAGGACAAGCACCATCTGGGCACTAAAAATAGCTTCATAAGAAGAAAGAGTACCTTTTCTTTCCTCCTCCTCTACGCCCTACTGATTTTCTGTGTTCTGTCTCAAATGTCCACCCTTGTCAAGTGTCTCCTGACCTGCTCTCAGTCAGCAACTACTTCTTCCTGCCCTGAGCCTGCTGAAACTTACAGTTTGAGGAGTTCTTACAAAATGTTTACTCCGCAGAATTTCAAGAGTTTTAGTGGCCACGTGGAAGTCTTCACATCAAGGAAGTCAATCCACTGTGACATGCCAAGCCTAATTCAGATGTTGGATTTTAGAATGACTTCATAAGCTCCAAAAATATACAAATAAGAGTATATATATTATACTCATATGTGTGTGTATATAATGCTTATACAGCATATACAGTGTGCAAATTCTTCGCTCACATTAACTCATCTAATCTTCATTGTGATCCTATGAGATCAGTACTGCTCTTATTCTCACTTTATAGGTGAGATAATTGAAAAACAGAGATGCTAAATAGTTTCTCAAAGGAAACAGAAAAGCCAAGAGTGAACCTGAGCCACCTGCCCTGAACTGGCAAGCCATACTGCTTGTTGTATACATTTTAAAATCCTGATTTGTAAATTCTATTTTTCTCCCAACAAAACACCATAAGAACTCACATGAAAAGCTCAGGAGGGTAGACAAAACGAAATCAGGAAAACATATTTTTTTTCCCTCTGTCCTGTGTAGCCTCTGATTCTGTAAACCCTTGAGCTCTTGGTGTTCTTCCCTTTATCAAAGAGATTTTGCACTCACAAATACTATAGGGTCTGGGACTTTGCTATATGTGTTGCTGCCCCACATCACCATTCAAAGGTCATAAACATATGTCAGGTACTGGAGGGAATCCCAGGTCCTTAAGGTAATCATTCTAGCCTATTTATGACACAGAGTAAGGCAGATATATGCCCACTCAGTCACTGTCCCTCGAAGAACCTTCTTTATCAGTAAATAGGGAACTGAGCAAGTTTGAAAGTTGTCTGCCCTCTCTGTGTTTACCAATTAGTCTATTTTAATATTTGTCTATGATGGATAGAATTGATCTGTATCCTGACTGTGTAATTATTTGTATGTCCTCTCATTTTCCTTACTGGATTGAAAACTAAAAGGGGAGACCGAATCTTTGTGTCCCCTGTATTACCTTGCATAATGCCTTGTACCCTAAAGACTCATTGAGTGGGACTAAGTATATTAGGTATGTGTTGCATCTGATAAGGTTTGAACAGGAAATAGGAGAGAAATCAAGAAGACAAAGAAGCAAGAGAGAAATGGAAGACATTTAGAGAAAGGACTATTTACAAAGGCGTGGGTTAGGGCAAGGTGGTGAGGCCTGTAGGGGCTAGAAAGAGCAGGAAGCTGTTGCCTCCTTGGGGTCTGAACGGACAGGAGCGGATGTGGCTGCTGGAGTCTGGCCAGAGCTAAAGCTGTAGGAGAAAGGCTGCCCAGCAAGGGCTGTGAACTTGGATGTCAGGGTGGGGCGGGGGCACACAACCGCTGCCACACTGTGACTTGGCGGAGAGAGGGGGAAAGAGAAAGAGCTGATGGAGCAAATACTCGGACTTCTTCCTCTCCCTATAATCAGATCTGCTGGAAGGGCCTCCCAAAGCTGAGCCAACTGAAAGCCCACAGACATGGAGAATATGCAGCAGACTATGGAGCGAGGTTCATTGATTCATTCAACACCTGTTGATTGCTTAGTAGGTACAAATCACGGGACTCAGTGGTGTGAAATAAACGAATACAGAAACAGCACAATTCCTATAAAAAGTGGGTTATTTACATTTTGAAAATGATCCGTAACGGGTTGCATTAAAAAAGCTTTTACTTGTTGAAAAGTGGACAGGTGCAGTGGGGGTAGGAGTCAGTCACACCAGAGAAGCCAAGGGGGCACAGGGACCCGGGGTGGGGACCTCCACCCTCCTAGTCTCTTCCTCCCTCCCTTCGTGGCGCACACCAAGCTTTGAATGTTTTAACTGTTCCCAGTAGGCTTGAAATGGAAAGTGGCAATTTGATCTTTTCCCCTCCTTGCCATCGCTCCTACTTCTTAGAGGAAAAATTTGTTTAATTCTGGTTATAATCTCCATATCTCTAAAAATACACTTATATTGAAATTTTGGTTGATCAACCATGGACACCATTAACTTACCTCAGGGAAATAGCCCCAGAGAAAAGACCTCCATTAAATTATGGCCACAAACCCCTGGTCCCCATGGTCCGCCCAGTCATCCAGAGTGAAGGGCACCAGCTTTGAAACTCCACCCAGTTCTGCGGAGCCTCCAGTCAGCATCTCTGCCTCTCACACGTCTTAAAAGTTTAAGCTTAGTTTTTTCAAAGTAATATATGAATAGTTTTTAAAAATCTATTAGTATTACAACACTTACAATAAAAAAAAATAGACCTTGTTCCCTGTCCTGTTCTATCTTCATTTTCCTCTCCACGAAAGTACTATTTTCAAAGTTTCTTCTGGTATTTATCTCTATATAAATATATAATGATCACATTTTAACTTATACATACATAAAAGTATTCATAGTAGTTGTATAGATAGCATCATGCTTAAAAAACCTTTAACCTTTGCTTTTTTAAAAAGGCTTCACTTCATTTGCTTTTTAATCCCAGTTTCTCTGTACCTCTGGATGAGGTTCCCAGGTGGAAATTGAATACTACAGAGATTAGCCAATTGCAATAAGACATAAAAAGGTATATTTATGCTCACAAGTATTTACTAGATATAGTCTTGAGATATGCATAAACTATATTAACAAATGGACTTCAGGTTTATTTCAGGAAACTTAAGAAACTTACTATTTAAAGGTATATTTGTATGTGAGCCATTTTTCAAAATTATTTTGTTTCCTATTCATTAGTGTTATATAACTTATTCATTCTACCTGATGTCATATTTACTCTAAAAATATCCTTGTATTCAATTTATGACCTATTTTGACATGAAGGTCATTTCTTTCTCTATTTTCTTGTCTTTCATTCTGGAAGGTTTTTCTCTATTAAGTATAATACTCAGTCTCTGTCTCTGTTATCTCATTTGGACCCTAAATCTATTTCCCCCCAGAAATATCTGTATATGTTAGATGTGTATGCTTTGTTCAGTAAATTTGTAGGAAGATTATTACGTTCCAACATTGTTTTTCAAAGAACCAATTCAGTCCCATTTTTGAATACTGTCATTTCCCCTCATTATAAAAATCTTTCTGAAAGCATTCTTCCTACTAAACGATTTGATACGGTGTCTATTTTGAGCATGTGAACAAGCAGAACTATTTCTAAATCATAGCAAAGTGTTTAAGTTACAGCTGAAAGTTCATCCAACTCTGTAAGCATTTATTATAGTGGATGTAGATGTCCTCTTCACGGAGCTGCTGCTGAAGTATGAGACATAGCACTGAATTCAAGTTTATGGTGTTTGGAGCAACACATAAGTAAAAGAAGTAAAATTTTAGTTTTTTTGTTTGTTACATCATAGGACATGTATGGAGTTTGAGAGTTAGATGAACAGGCAAGCAGTGGAAAGATCAGTGTGGGCTGGGGTAGTTGATGGAAGGTGTTATGCAGTTATTGGGATCAGAGAGCCTTAAAAATGGAGCAGGTTGTAGGCAGGGCAGGGCAGGGCAGTGGAGAACAAGAGACAGTCCTATGGCAGAAGTGAGCTGTGATATCTGGGAGACGTTGAAAGCACTGACTTGTTTGCACTGAGTTGGAGCAGAGGGAACTAGAATGGAACCAAGTAGGTAGGAAGGGCTGTCTTTCAACATTGTGGAATTCAACATGGGGATGATTTTTATTGTAAGGAGGTCTTGCTAGAGATGTGACGGGGACACTCAAGTCTCAACTGAGGCAAAGTAGACCTTAGAAAAAATGTTGCAGACCACGCACCAACAAAGTGTGCCATGAGAAAGCATTCTCTGTGGTTTGGAACCACAAGGTGGTTTGAAGTGGGGAAGATTACCTCAAAGTGAGCTCAAGATATATGTTTTCACAGCATTAGTACTGGCTGTTTCAGGGTTACTTGTATCATTCCACCTCCCCTCCCTCCTCCCTCAATCCATTTTCTCCCTTTTTTCTCTTTTGCATTCTGATCGTGCCTGGAAGGGTTCTGGGAAGGCTAGACCTGTACTTGGAGAGCCACCCCCACCAGATTTGTCAGGAGTCATGCATGGTTCACTAGATTTCGTGTTTATGCCAAAGTGGCGAAGCTTCAGGTGCCAGTTTGGAAGCAATAGAGATGTATCTTAAAGTGCAATATTTTCGACTAGTGCAAAGTTTGTGTTACTAAGACAATATGGAATCAAAATAAACACCATGGAAGTGGGGGGGGGTTGTATTTTCTTACCAGGAGTCTGAAACAGATCTGTTCACTAAACAGCAGTTTATCAAAAGATCAGTTTGCTAAAAAGCCATTTTGCTGAGTGCCAGTTTACCAAATCATGATTTATGGACTAGCAATTAGCTGATTGATTGCTTCACCAAAAGACCTATTTGTTGAATTATCAGTACACTAAAAACGTCATTTCATTAACTACTAGAGCAGAACGGCATATTTACTCATTCTA
>PVKM010034349.1:0-15587 GCA_004027735.1 Carollia perspicillata
TAAATGATGACGTGGTTATTGCTCACTTCTGTCCTGCTCACGTGGTTAGAGCTTTCAAGCTGAAGAAAATTAGAGAACTCCGAAAGTTAGACAATAGATATGAGGACACAGATCTAGGACAGAGTACTAAGGGACAAATGTGTACTCTTTAAATACTGCGAGGGCTAGGATGTCTCTGCATCATCTTCAAGGTTAAATAGTCAAGGTGCACTGACCACACAAAAGATGGGTGAGGAGAAGGAATCACATTTTGCAAACAAGCTTTGTCATTGTCATGTCTTGACTGTGAAAAGCATCACTTGGCTTTCTATCAAGAGAAGGCAGCCAGATATTTTCAGGTCAAGATTTTCACTACGTTTCAATATCCAAGTAACCTATTAGGCCTTCTGGCATCTTTGAGGGTTTTAGCTCACATTAGTTTTATTGTTGCCAGTTTTTTTGTGAATATCAATTTGGTACTGAATCATAATCTATCTTTTTTTCTTGTTATTTTACTGTCTCATGCCCATGTGCTTTAATTTTCTAACTACACCATGAATGGGCAAAGGATAGGGACTCCCCTTGTATTTCTCTAGCATCACAGAGGCCCCTTAGCTTAGAGCCAAGTAAGTAGTTAATGAATTTAATTTCCTGGGTTTGGGGAAAAATACTTTTTGAGGCAGGATGATATTGATAGAGATTTGATATTGGTGTGGTCTCAGTTTAAAGATCCAGAGCATCTTTTTATATGAAATCTAGTAGGCTTTAAATCCACCTACCATTTTTACTGTTGGTTTCAAGGGACTAAAACCAGATACCATCTTTACATCCACAATCACCATATTGGAGACAGAGCGGCTCCCTCTGTAACTGTAGTGCCAAAGAAAAAAGGTGTTAGGGTTTATCGTGTGAAAGAAAGCCAGATATCCTCCTTGAAGATCTACCATAAACCTGTCCATCTTCATGAAGTTTTCCCTGAGATCATTACCTACAGAGACATGTATGATATTGACATTTAGAATCCTGTATGTACATCAGGTCTACAACTTACTGAAATCACAGACGTTCAAGCCTCAGTCCCAAACTATTAAAACAGAATCTTTGGGTGTGTAGCTTGCTAATCTGCTTTTGAATACATTTATACTCTTATTTGTTATTTGATATATCTTAATTTATATTTTCAGTTAACTTGAATGTATCATGTCTTCCGAAAGTGGCTCCGAAATGTGAGGTTAGATAGATTTTTATGCTTGATACTTCAATTAAATTGATGTTTAATTGGTTTGGTTGTCTGAAATATCATTTGTTTTACAGTATTGATGTCATTTGTATTAGATACAAAACAATATCATTTGGGCTATGTTTTCTCAGGACTCTTGTAAAGTTTTCTGATGGTATATGGTAGGGCAACCTCTATATGTTATACATAATTTATACTTTGTATTTAATATTAGCATTTATTATGTATTCATTTGATTAAAAATAATAGAATATAATCATTCAGAAGAGGTAGGAAAGGTTTATTTCAACTTAAAGTAAAAATATTTGAGGAAAGTAATTTATTCTTTGGCAATAAGTTCAATAAAAATTAGTGTAAAAGATAAGTCAGAATTGATTAGAACATATGAAATTTTTTTATTGACAGACTTAAGACTAGACATTGCTTTTAAATGTTTTCAAGAATTCTTGAAAATTTAACACAAACATTTTACTAGAGAAAAAGATCATTTCATAATGATAAAAAATTAACTTCCTTAATAGATATGTTAATTTTAATTTACATTTATCTAATAACTTCCAAACACATTATTAATTACTGATGGCTCCAAGTACCTTTTAGATCTCAGGATTAGAAGATTCCATCAGAAGGCTTTTTGTTTTTTAATTAAAAATTTAATTGAGAAATTATTGACATTCAACATTATATTAGTTTCCAGTATACAACATAAAGATTCAAAATTTGTATATATTGCAAAATGACCACTACAGTAAATCAAATTAACACTTATCATCATAATTACAGAATTATTATTTTTTTAATGTAGAGAAGGTCTTACCTGACATTCAGTGAGATCTGGAAGCTGGTGTGGGCTTCGTTTCCATCACAAGTTTGGGGCAGGGTCTGCACCTCCAAAGCAAATGGGGAGTCCACCTTCTCAGGAAGAATATTATATTTGATGGATGTCTGTGGAGCACCAAGGACACCATTAGTTTCTCCATTTTCTTGGGGCACTCCCTTTTCAACAGAAGAAGTTAAAGTTGACTTTTTTCCATATAACTCCAGAGTCTCACCTGAAGATACACACATCTTTCTCCAGTCACTGTTATGACATATTCCCCAGGCACCTCTGGCAAGGATACCTGCTGTAGTAACAGGAGGTTGTTGCTGTCCACTTGGAGTTCTGTGGAAAACGTCTGTGAATCACGCATGGTCACCCGAGCCGCTTTCTGACTCCTGGTGAAAGTGGCGGCTCCATATCTAGACAGGGCCTGGAGAGCCACCACTGTGTCCTGCAAGAGATGAGTGGAGAACCCGCACCCAATGCGTAAGTTTTGGGTGGCTGGGGTTTTCCTCAAAAGTCTGCGCCAGCTATCACAAGGGGACACTGATTTTTCCCCCTTAATGCTAATTGCTTTCCTTTTTTCTCTGCCTTTAAGGCATAATCAAAGTCATGCTACAGTTTCTCCAAAAGAAGTAAGGGATTACTGATGCAAATTAACCTCACAATTTAATTTCACTTGTGTTTGTATTGTCCTTGGGACTTTTTCTGTACCCGGTAGTGCCCTACTCTTTCTCATCAATGGTCCTCTTTTCTATACCTTTCAAAGTACAGGTTTACAATGAAAAAGTAAAGACAAAAAAAGTGATTGTCATTTACTAGATGGTTGTTTAGATGGGAGAATGAGAAAAATTGTCTGTGAATAAAAAGTATAGTAAAAGACAAGTTGTACTTTCCTAAGTTTCCTTTTCCCTTTATATAGTTTTTTATTTGTCCCATCTAGTATCCCTAAAAAAACAAGTTTCATTATCTATATCCTCAATATTGAAAGAGGATGTATAAGAGGAACAACTCAGATTCTATGGATGTTTAACACATTTTTACACTCAAAAAATATTTTCAAAATTGTGGTAGGGAAAAATAATTTAAGAGCTTCAGCTTAAAAACAATCAATTTAAAGGGGCAGTAAAAAAGGAGGTCTCAGGGTAGTTAGAAAAGAGTGGAAAGTCTGCATTCCTTGGAGTGGTTAAATAGAACTTGTCAATCATTCTGTGAAGATCAAAATAAGGTCTATGTGACCACTTTCCTTTTCATCACACAATGTTCTGGTCCACCTTAGAGAATCTCTTGCACAATTCTAAAGATGTAGTCTTTAGTCTAGAACACTTATTCAAAACCAGAGTTGATTTTTGTCTTGTTTCAGCTGGAAGTAGTGTGCTACTGGCATCTAGTGGGGAGAGACCAAGAGGCTGTTAACCATCTTCCGATGGACAGGACAGCCCCTCACAACAGTAATTATCTGGATGAAAATGTCAACAGTGTTGATATTCAGAAACCCTGGTCTGTAGTGTGGCTATCGACCAATGTGTGCTAATGATATAATACAGCTTTAGAGAGGAATGATATTTATGGTTAAGTAGCCAAAGTGATAGGATAACATAGGGCTTAGTGAAAATTGTTTTGGGGGAATGTCTCAGGTCCTTTTCCTTTATTTTCTCACTATTCCCAAATATTTAAATAATTCCTCCAAGTTTTAATGATTTATTTAATATATTCTCGTTTCTTTGTAACTGGTCTGTTTTCAAACTTCCTAACTGCCAAATGAACCTGGAGGAGATTACTTGGGAAGCACAAACCTGGGTGGAGGAGAAGCCCCCATAAGAATTCTGTTGCTTTGTGATCCACTTCACAATGTGAGATGCAGCAGTCAGGTCCTCTGAACTTGGGGCAGGCTGGGCAGTGAGATAAGCCAGAAGCACATAGGACGTCATCTCCACCTCAGCAGAGGGCGCACGGGGCTGGTAAAAATAACCTTCTGTTGCCCTGGGTTTTTGAGATCGCTCCCAGTGGACTGAGTTATCTTGAGGGCGAGAAAAAGAGAGAATTAGAACTGCTGGTAGGTAATAAGTGAATATGCATTCATATCATATAGAAAACAACACCAAGATGAAGTAAGGTCCCCTCTGTCATAAGTCCTCAACACCCACTGGCTTACATTACATTGCTGAACTTGGTTTAGCCCTGTGGGCCTGATGTGGAGAATGCTGTTGGAGGAATAAGCATAGTGCCCACTTATCAATCTCTCAAAATTTCTTTTATTGGGTCGGTGGAAAAGAAAAGTGACAGACAGCATTCTTTAATTGTTTGTTATATTTCCTGGGAATTGGAGTATAAATTGATATAAAGCTTACTTATCACATTTCCCCCAAGAGAGTACATAGCTGGCCAATAAATATGAAATGATGCTCAACATTACTATGCATCAGAAAAATGCAAACTAAAGCCACAGTGAGATATGGTCTTGCACCTGTCAGAATGACTATCAGTAATAAATCCACAAAGGAACGTTGGCAAGGATGTAGAGTAAAGGGAACCCTTATGCATTGTTGGTGGGAATGAAGACTGGTGCGGCTATGGTGGAAAACAGTATGGAGGGGTCCCAAAAAATTAAAAATGGAACTGTCTTATGACCCAGGGATTCTACTTCTGGGAATATAGCTGAAGAGACCCAGAACAATAGTTCAAAAGAATATATACATCCCTATTTTCATTGCAGCATGACTTACAATAGCCAAAATATGGGAGGAATCCAAGTGTCTATCAATAGACAAGTGGATAAAAAAAGTTGTGGTACCTAGATACAATGGAATGTTACTCGGCCATAAAAAGAAATGAAATTTTACCATTTGCAACAGCATGGATGGGCCTAGAGGATATTGTGCTAAGTGAAGTAAGTCACTTGGAGAAATATTAGTACTGTATGATTTCCCTTATATGTGGAATCTACAGAACAAAATAAACAAATAAACAAAGTTAAAACAGACTCATAGAGACAGAGAACAGACTGATTGTTGCCAGAGGAGAAGGGTGTTGAGAAGCTGGTGAGAACAGTGAAGCTATTAATAACTACAAATTTTTAGTCACAGAATAGTTCAAGGTAGTAAAGTATAGCATAAAGAATACAGTCGATATTTTAAGGACTATGTACAGTGCCAGAGGGGCACTTGAAATATCAGTGGGACTGCTTTGTAAAGTATATGACTGTCTAATTACTATGCTATACACCTAAAACTAATATAAAATAATATTAAATATAAATTGTAATTGAAAAACAAAATAAAAATAAAACTTACCTATTAATCTCAGAGGACTTTTGTAATAATTTATCTCACAAAAATGAGATAAAATCACTTTGAGAAATGTTATTGCATTTTCTTCAGTATGGCTTTTTGTTCAACCATTTTTCACCTAAGTACGTAGGCACTTATGTAAAAATATATTTCTACATTTTCTATTAAAAATTTAAAGTGTATTTTATTGATTATGCTATTACAGTTGTCCAATTTTTTTCTCCCCTTTCTCCCACTCCACCCTGCATCCTCCCTCTCACCTGCCTTTCCCTTTTAGTTCATGTCCATGGGTTGTACAGATAAGTTCTTTGGCTTCTCCACTTCCCATACTATTCTTACCTCCCCCAGTCTATTTTGTACCTACCATTTATGCTTCTTATTCCCTGCACCTTTCCCCCTGTTCTTCCTCCTCCCTCTCCCCAGTGATAACCGCTCCATGTGATCTCCATTTCTGTGATTCTGTTTCTGTTCTAGTTGTTTGCTTATCATTATTGCTTTTTTAGGTTCAGTTGATGATAGTTGTGAGTTTGTTGTCATTTTACTATTCATAGTTTTGATCTTCTTTTTCTTAGATAAGTCCCGTTAACATTTCATACAATAAGGGCTGGGTGATTATGAACTCCTTTAACTTGACCCTATCTGGGAAGCACTTTATCTGCCTTTATCTGCTGGGGAAGCACCAACTGCAACAGCTTGCTGCCCAGAAACTTCTGAGACAGGAGGCTACGTTTGGATGATAAGGACTCCTGTTCATCTAGGGCTCATTGTCCAGCTTGCCAGCCTTGTTGTTGAGGAAAGAGGTGTCCCCAAAGGCATCCTCCACCTGGCCCATGTGCATGGTGTGGCATAATTCATCCAGAGGGGCACTGATCATCTCAGATCCAGGCGCCAGTGGCTGTTGGAGTGCATTGTGCTGGGCACCAGCTGCTTGAGGATGAGCATCTTGCCCTAGGGGAAGGGAAGAAGGGCCTCCCAAGGCAGTGGGCAGGTCTGGAGTAAGATGTGAAGTTTGGTGGGTGGAGGGGGCCGCTGAGGAGGAGCTCAGAGAACTGGGTCCCCAGAGACCTAGTGCCTGGGGCACGCAGCTGCTCTCTCAGCTGGGTGAGCTCCCTGTGTTGCCAGACAGGTGGCCCATGTCAGTGCCAGTGTTGGTTTCCCTTTCTCTTTCTATGTTTATCTAATAAATGTTTGTTTAATATTTTGGTCTCAGCAGGTAGGAACAAAATTCCGTAATTTGGCTGCAGCATTATGTCTGTATGGTATAACATATGCAATTGCAGACAAGATTTTTTAAAAAGATTTTATTTATTTATCTTTAGAGGGGAAGGGAAGGAGAGAGGGAGAGAAATATCAATGCATGGTTGCCTCTCGTGTGTCCCCTGCTAGGAACTGGCCTGCAACCCAAGCATGTGCCCTGACTGGGAATTGAACTGTGATCGTTTGGTTCGCAGGCCCGCACTCAATCCACTGAGCTATGCTGGCCAGGGCCAGACAAGATATTTTTATAAAAGGTGCCCTGATCTCAAAATACATGACTTGGCTAAAGAATTCAAGACAAACCTTGTTGCTTTCAGCAGGAATATACTCTTCCTCTTCTTAAAGAACCTGTGTAAGTGGAAGGAAAAATTTTTTTTTACTGTTTGCTCTCACCTTCTTTCACAGCTTCCTCATCCAGAGAGTTCAGCATTTCTCTTCTCCTATCTTGGTCTCCCAAGAGGGCAAAAGCATAGGCCAACAATGCCTTGGTGTAGGTGTGGCTTCCTCGGGTCCCCTCCTTCACTGTGTTCCTGGCAGATTCCAGACAGAACAGGGACTTTTGCACAACAGGATGCTGGGAAGACAAAGAGGCAATGGTGTCAAACTAGGGTAAGCAGAGGATGGAGCAAGCAAATAGCCACTGTACCTAAGTTGAGAAACATTTTAAATCTCTTAACTTTAGAGTTAGTTCTCAAAAAATAAGGCTAGAGAACCCGTGTTTTAGGATTAGTGTTAGTACATAGTCCAAAGGCATTACTGCATGAGTATAAATTCCCCTTAATGGACTGAACAAAGAGCTCATGTAGCTGAGAAATGCCTCATCATTGAGAAAAGAGACTTGGTTTTTATTAGGGCGGCATTCCAAACATCCGGTCTGGAGTTTTCAGGGTAGGAATGGGAATGAGGTGGGTCTTACAGTGACTGGAAGAGCACTTTGCAGAAGAGCAATAGTGATGTAGACAGAGAGGGTCACTTCGTCTTCCACTCCTCCCTGTAAACAGAGAGAGAGGGAGAGAGAGAGAATTTTGATTAATTGTACTTGATTAATTCTACTTCTAAATTGTAGTATATTCTCTCCTGTTTTTTTTTTTTTAAATTCAAATTGTCCTCAGTGTCTTTTCTATCAAACAAAGTAACCTCCTCATGCAAAGCAGCATTTCTTTATCTTAAAATTCTTTTTTCAGGATTAATACTCCTTCCTGGATGTACTCTCACATTACCTCGGACTTCATCTTTACAATTTCTCTGTGTCTTCTTTCTCCCTCGCTCTTGGAGAAATGTTAATACTGATGTATCATGAAGTTTAGCATAACTACTCACAACTCTTTACCTTCATGGCATTGTTGAGCAGTGACCCAGAACTTCTAAAACAGCCATTGTTCTCCTGCTTTTGGGACAGCCAGGTGCGGGCTTCCCTAATGTGTGCTTCATCAATGAAGGTGTAAGCTCGAGCCTGGGCAAAAGTCTGCAGTACAAAAGCTGTGAGCCTGAAGGGTGAAGAAGAGTGGAATGCTAAGACCATTTTTTTTCATACAGCACCTTAATGTTCTGTTTGGAACACATAGATCCCCTCTTCTCCCAATTTGCCCTCACGAGAATCAAAAAGCTGTTACTCAGTTTGGAAACTTTTTCTGTTAACCTGACTATCATTATCTCTGTCTCTATGTCTATCATCTATATCTATCTCTATCATCTATATTCATATATAGTTTTGCTGTGGCACATTGTTAAATGCACTACCAAGACTTCTTGCTTCTGAAAGCATTTCTGCATAACTTTAGAGATTTAGGTTTCTCCTAGTTCTCTTGGGTGGTTAAGATATTTGCTCTCACATTCTGTACTTTTTCTATTTCTTTCTTTCCACTGATGTCTTACTTTGTATTCTGCAGCTACCCTTCTATTGGACTGACTTCTAATGTTCTGCTTCAGTAAATATTTTCCTCTACATCATCTTGCCTCTTCACTACTTTTAGGGTCCTTGATTTGCTCTTGGTGTTTTTTTTTTTTTTTTTGGTGTGGTCAGCCTTAGTCAAGATAGATAGACAATAGATAGATAGACAGAAAAATAGATGAATAAAAAGATGAATAGATGAATGGATGGGTAGATCGGTAGATGAAAAAATGGGTGGGTAGATGATAGATAGATAGATAGATAGAGAGAGAGAGAGAGAGAGAGAGAGAGGGAGAGAGAGAGAGAGTCATCCAGTAGAAGGTGGTAATGTACACACTGTGAGTAATGGCTGATATTTTTCTAGCCAATTTTATCATCTTTCAGCACTGATCAACAACTTATGAGGGCAGATCACAAACTTATTATGGCCCTTTAGCAACACGAAAAAGAAGAGAGGCTTGGTGTGTTGGATATAAAAAGAATCAACTTCAAAGTCTCTTCAGTTTTACCACTTACTCATTGTTTGTACTAGAGACATTTATTTATCCACAATGGATGTCATTTCCCTCTCTGTAAAATGAAGCTAATAGCTCTCACTTTACAGGATTGTCATAAAAGTTAAATAGGCTAATATATAGAGTTAGACAAAAGTAGATTTACAGTAATGAGTACACAAAAGTCTATTCTTATGTTATTATTAGTTATTGTATTATTTTCCATACAAACAAGTGTAAATCTATTTTTTTGCCCTACCTTCTATGTACATTCTTTGAACTCATAGTTGAAACTCAGAATGATTGTCTTTTCTTACCAAGTGTTGCCCTGTTCCCCGACATGTTGCTCCCCAAAGGCGCTATAGGAACCATCTTGATGTTTGTAGTTCAGCTGTCTCTGGTAACCTGGAAAAAAAGGCTCAAATAATTTAAGAAGTATTATAGAAAGTCAGGGCATCTGTAGGTGCAAGCTGATGTATCCAGATGCCACTGACATTTGACAATTTCACGTGTAGGAAACTGTCCTAGTTTCATGGCTATTATAGATATGTCAGAATGCAACATCCTATTAGATGGTGGGAAACTTTTAATTTCTATGAAAATCATCATATTACCTTAAAGTCTGGTGATTGCACACTTAGTGAGGAAAACTCATTAGAGTAACACAGTAAACTTTGTTGTCTCACTTACCACTGACGAGATAGCCAATGGCTTTAGACTTGATCTCTGAGGTTAACTGTTGGGTTTCATTCAGATAGTTCAACACATAGATGTTAGGAGCAAAAAGGACCATGTTTTGTTCTCCACAGCCGTATGGCATCTGGAGCAGATTCTGTATATTTTGCAGAGCAGAACCTAATATATCACCTGGGGAATGTGAGATTAAATATCAGAGTAATTTAAATTAATGTGTAGGCAACATTATTAAAGACAAATAATTGTTATGCTGAAAGTCATATACTCTATCATTTAGGCAAGGAAAAATTTGTATTTAGAGAAAGTAGGCCTTCCAGGACCCCATGTAAATAGACACTATCAATAAGTTGATATTTAGAGCATAAAAATATAGGTAAGATGCATGGTGGCAGTTCTTTTGTCCCAAGTTTCCTAGATGACTTACCCAAAACTGAGAAAGAGGCTCTGGCAGATTCTTTGACAACATTTTCTGGGAGCTTCAGGGATAATTGCTCAGATATTTCAGTACCTTTGGAAACAGACAATTCCCATCTGTTATAGCAGTATAATGTAGTGGTTAGGAACAGGGTTTTAGAGCCACATGGCTTCAGTAGGATACTGGCCCCGCCACCTACTAGTTATGGACCTTGGACAAATTGCTTAACTTCTTCCTAGTCTAACTTGCTCATGTGATGATTCAGTGAAATAATACATATAAAACACGTATGAATTAGAAAAGCCTCTGCAACACCTTCAATCTCAAAACATGTGAACAATTATTATTACTGTTACCATTACATTTAGCAGTAGCATTATTATGTCTTTCGGAGGAAACTTGTGTTCAAGGAATAAGAATTTTGACTTACAATGAGATTACTTTTCACAGCCCAGCTTTTCTTGGCACTATGTGACTTCCTGAGTCTTTTCCCTCTCACTTTGCCATGTTTGGTTGCTGTGCACAGTAGCTCCCTAAAGGAATGCTAGGAGCTGGTGGGAATCTATAGTTCTCTGAATCGATTGTATAATTCTCTGATTTTATTAGTGTCTGATTTTATGCCTTAAATTGGTCCTTCTTAAATGACAAGAACATTGTTGTATATACTATGGACATAGAACTAGTACTAATGTACCAATGTAACTGAAAAGCTACCACTGTTTCTTAATGATACGGTGAAATCCCAATTTAAAGTGGAGGTTTTACTTTTGTTTATTGTTTTTTTTTTTGCCATGAGAAACACATTTTTTAGTAAAATGCATAGAAAGCACTGTATGTTTTGTTGTCAACTATTTTAAAGAAAATTAACTGTGATTCGAACTTATCATGACTCTGCTTTCTTTCTACCTAGTCCTGTTATTTTCTAAGCTTCTGCATCCTGGCTTGTTAATGAGCAGCCACTGGGTTGTGGCAGTAAGCCTAAAACTGAACCAAGGAAGTCCCAATATTAGTCTTCTGTAGCCACAAACCAAGTTAACCCACTCTCTTGGGCTCGGTGTTCCTATTTATAAAAAGCGTATAAAGAAATACTCAGTATCATGCCAAATTGAATGAAACATTCTGAAAATTATGGGAGACAATATATATGAACATGCATGGTCACTTGAAATATACACCCTGGTGAGGTGTTGTTCTCACAATGATTATGAAGATGGACTTTTACCTGAAGCACAGATCAAAGAGTTGAAAGTCTTTTCTTGCTCAATACCTTCAGGCTTGGGTGAAAATAAAAAAATGGAGAAGAGGGATAAACATCCAGGTGACTGAAGGACAACAATAGGTTCACTGCTTTGAAGGGTGGTGTTCACACTAAATGATATTTAACATCCTTATTATCAAATTACTATAAATCTATAAAGCATTGAATAACCCGGGGTTATTGGCTGAGGGGAAAATAACACATAATAAGAGCAGAGAATCAAATGTAATATAGGTGCAAGAAATATATGAACAATTATCATTGAACCTTACAAGAGGGGTAGAAATTAAAACAAGGGAAAGGGTCCACATAATGTATTAAATAATTATTTTCAATAGGCTAACAAGTTTATCTAGCAAGGTTTCTTACATACTTTTATGATAGGAAGCTCCATTGGTCTTATCAGGTGAATTGTGTGAGCATGATAGTAATTATCCTTTGCTATCTCAAGGATGTCCATACTGTTTTTTTATTGTTACTACTGTTAGGGGCTCAGAAAACCATGTCAAAGTGACAGAGACTGACTTACTTCCACCAGCAGGGTTTTGATGACCGTGTCTTTCCTCCCTGTCTCAGGGACCTCAGCAAGCTCATTTCCACACATCTCTCCAGACTCCACTGACTCTGCACTCACTGAGAAGTTCACATTCCCTAAAACAAAGAATGTAGAAAATATGAGTATTCATCTTGACAGCAGTCCAAGCCATTGCTAATAGCTGAAAAGGCCTATGCTCTGTAATGATCTTAAAGGGCTGCACTTTAACCTTGCAGTTGGCTGCAATAGGAAAGAAAGCTGAAAACAAAACAAAAAAGACTCAAGGCTAATGCATGCAGAATAGCCAATGCCCAAGTAGAGTGATTGTGGGGCCCAGATGTCATGGCAGTAGTGAGAGGGGGCCAATTTGGGGAGCAAAAGAGAGAATATGAGGTAAGCACTGTTCGGAGATCCACCACCTTGTTGATTGGCAAACATTTTGGAGGAATCTCACTCACCCAGAGTTTTAGGAGTTATAGCCCAAGACACGGTTTGCCGGCCATTTACACAGATGCAGTAGGACTCTTTTCCCGTTGTGTTTTGGACGGCTAGGAAGGCTGTAGAAGCTTCCAGTTGCACTCTGACCTATCATCCACAAGTGAGGCATAGAGGTAGATGTTATCAGAATATGGAGAGACACTGAATGCACAGAAATGAGGCCACATCTGAGATGCTGCACTAAACTGGGATTTGGAAGAAAAAAAATATGACTTTCCTGTGTGCTTTGAGAAGCATGAACATAGGAATGACACAAACCAAGACTGATTATTTAGTAGGAGGAGCTGGCACTTAGATTAGGGAAGATCAGTGACATCTGCAGATATTGTCCCTGGGAGCGCTGTGTCCTGGTTTCTATCTGCTGGTTCTTAACTCCTTGTAGATTTTCTTCCTACCTCTCCTACTTCCTCCAGTACATGTCATGTCTATTCTATATGAGACATAGTGAATTTTGAAGGGAAGGTTCCTACCTAGAGGGTATTGTATTACAAAAGTGATAATGTCTCCACAAAATATGACATAATTTACAAGTGTTATAAGAGAAGTTAAAAGTACATATTATGGGAATGTAGAGATGAGGGCTTGAAGAATGACACCAATGAAATGAAGAAAACGGAGCTTTGTGTCAACATCAAGAATTTTCCACCAAAAAGTTTATCTTGTGTCAGGATTCTGCAAGATTCAGGACATTTAAAAAATATATGTGGGTTGGAGATCTATGGTTTCAGTACCTATAGCTCACATGTCATTGTGTTATCTTTCAGATGTTGTCTTGAGTTGTTTAGCACTGTTTATCTCCAGTGCTAGCTCATAATTCCTAGAATTATCCAATTACCCAGTCTTGGGAACAAATCAGGAGCTGACTGACCAAAGAAGTTCCATCTACCCTTTCAACTCACCCTCATTTTTTCCTTACCCGGATGCATTTGGGAAGGTAGTTGAGAACAGTGGCCTTGAGCGTGAAGGCCTCTCCACGGATCACAGAGTAGGGCATTGTGAGCTCCACAAAGAAGGGCTGGAAGGCTCGGAGAGAGGTGGGAAGAGAGAGACCAAGTCCAGTGTCATTGGACAGGCAGAAGGCCCCTGCCTTCCACTCAGTGATGGTATCAGGGACTGTTACTTCTACTTCAGCCACACCCGATGAGCTGGGGAGGATGCCAAAGTGAGGAGCAGAAAGTAAGCAGGTAAAATGTCTTTTTTCAACTGAGAATTAACAAGTGTGAAGGGACTGTTAAGAATGAAATCCACTCAGGGATTCCTGTGCAAGGGCACCTGTGTATAGTAGATCATGTACGGGGGACTGAGGTGGGAAACAGAAAGGGATTAAATAGGCATATATCTATCTCTTTCCCTTACCAGTCTGTGGTCACATTACATGTGTATATTTTTTTAAAAAATGTTTGAATGTGATTCAGTTGGTCCTTAAGATACCCTCATTATTGGACAATCCCATAAAGCGTGTTTAAGATTCATGATCCAACAAATAAACCATCACACTTATATAACCTGATTTGTTTATATGCTTATTCCAATCTTGTTTATGAAAGGTTTTCTGGATGGCATTAGGCAGTATAGAATTTGAATATTTTAGCCCCCCCCATGTCTGTCTTCTGGTGGGAATAACTATTTTAGACTTGTTCAGCTCTGAGAGACAATTATACTAGCAAACGTATACAATAAACATGTTTTTCTTAGGTCTCTCATGAAAGGGTAAAAGCTTAAGACAATTATATGAAATTTTTCAGAAAGATTACCTCAGAGTTGAAAATGCTGGAGGGGCCATATAGCCTCACCCATAGCAAACAGAGGAGAGAATGCTACTTACTCCACCACCGCCAACTCCCAGATCCAGGTCTCAGGAAAATAACTCCGCACCGTTTCAGAGACTGGCTCTGGACTTTGAATATTACCTTCAAACATTACATTAACTCCAGCAGATTGAACAATATATGGACTCCCTACACCTGGTAAACCTATCAAAATAAGAGAAAATGATAATCTAATTAGGGAAAAGCATCCATTTATTTTGTGGTGGATGTGTCTGTGAGACTTAGAGCAAATTTTCAGTTTTCCTAGGAATTGTAGAACTTTAGAAATAATTTCTTGAGTCCATGTTATTCGAGCAGAGAGGACTTTTTTTTAAAGGTAGAAATTCTATGCATCCTAGAGATAGCATAATTTTATGTGAATAGAGGCTGGAAGAACAAGATCACTTATGGATAATTTTTTGGTTTGTGGGGGAAATGGCAGGTTTTCAGAGAGTACTGTTTTCTGCATAGAAAAGCTGATCAAAAAAGGTAAAACCCTTTTTAGGCAACATGAGTGGTGGTTATATTGGAAATTGAATTACCAATGAAGTGAAAAGAATTTAATAATATCAGTTCTGTATATTATATCGAAGATTGTAAATTCATTGCTCTCTTGATAACAAGGCTAGATCATTAGATTTTATTCTATTTATTTGATGGAAAGGAGAAATGAAGAATACAAGATATCAAAAGAGATATTCCCATTTGGAATAGCTCTGCAGCTGAGGCAAGGAAAATATTTACAAAAAGGAGAGGGTACAGAACTAAGCATGAAGGTTATAGGTCCATGTTGTGCCCCAAACCATGCTTATAAATTGAGCATCAGTTAGATTCTCTACTCAAGTATCCCCTCTTGTATTTCAGAATTACCTTGAGAAAAAATATTAATAAGAGAAGGCATATTTCCAGGAATTTCCCCCAAATATTTCTCAACAGTTAAAAGCATTGATGGTAATTTCTTTAATAAACATCATAGTTTCTTTCCATCAGGTCCTTGTTCCTCATCTCCTTCATGCCAAATGGTAGCCATCTCTGTCTCTGACTTTGATTTCTCACTGATGTTCTATTATCTCTGTCTTTACTCTTATTTTTAATTGGAAGTATACAAGAGGATGATGCATGTAGACGAACTATTTCCCATTTCACCCCCTTGATATCAAAGACTCTCCAAACTTCCCCAGCTACTACAGTTAACAAACCATGGCAGGGTGTGTCATTTTAACTTCAGTTATTGGATGATAGTTATTTCCTCCTTATTGTCTCTTATTCCCAATGTCAATTTGACTCTCTACCTATTCTTTTACAGTCTCTATGTTAAATTTGAGTCTTCCTCATGCTACAGTAATAAATTCTACCTTAAATGTTTTAAAATTCATTTGCCAGGACAAAACCTTTCCCCCCCTCCT
>PVKM010034350.1:0-15603 GCA_004027735.1 Carollia perspicillata
AGGGCCAACAATATGTTTTCCTAACATGCATACATGGTAGCAACACCAACGGCAACAAAACCACGGTTCTACCTTCATTCTGAACTCTCCAAAGTGGCTGTACTTTACCTCTGAGAACATCATCTGCTGTCCTAAGCACATTCTACAGGAGAGCCAACAGGACAAGCTGAGCAATTAGTCTTGTCACTAATCACAGAATTCCTACAGTCCTTCAGATGCTGTTTCTGCCCTGTTTTTGTCCCTACTATACTAAGTATATAACTGTATTTTCTATGTCACAACAGCCTGTGGCAAAATATAAACATAAAAAATAACTTTAAATTAGCATTTCTCACCCCAAATATCTTTTCTGTGGAAACTCTCAATACTTTTGAGATATCTTAGGTCTTTCCCATCTATATATTAGTTTTCTAGGGTATCCCTTGAAATTCATTTTCCTTATTTCTTCCTCCAGCTGCTAACTCTTATTAGAAGTTCCATTTCCATTACTAGCACACAAGAAAAATGTGTTGCATTGCTGCCCACCACAGGGCCCTAATCTGGTATTCAATATACACTGAAGTTGGCAGGGTGTCTTGTGTGTACAAATGCCCACACTCAAAAAAGCAAGGTAGCTGGTACGTTATAACTTAGATATTCTTACACAAAATAGCTAGCTCATTGGTTGAAATGTGAAGTTACCAATATCTGGTCATTTGTGACCAGTTATAGAGGGTTCAACCTAACAGATTTATTGGCTCTTAAATTGTGAAAATTTCACTCTGGGATTCTGAAATGAGTCCATGGAGGCTAGGCCACTATACAATCTAAATGAAAATCTGAGCACAGAAACACCTCTCCCTCCAACTTTGACCCATTGTCTAAATTGCCCCCAACCCCTTTCCATGGAAAGAATTCTTTCAAAGGATACTATATGCTTCCTCGCGTGGGCCAACCCACCAGTTATCCCTAAACATATTTAAATACAAATCTAAGTATAGTTTAAGAATGAGGTGTGCCTTTTGCTACACTCAGGTCCTTTGTGACAGATTATTGCACATGATGACAGTAATTGAGCCACTCTTGATGCAGTCGAGTCAGAATTGAGCCATAATAAGTTAATCTCAACATCATCAATGCTAACATCATCATCAAAGGAGCATTAACGTAATAGAGACTTGTTTGCATAGGTCCTACATATTTAAATCAGATATTTTTTTCTTTCAGATGGTGTTCCTGCTCGTATCTTTCCACTGTGTCTGCCTCTTCTAAGACCTTCTGCCTTTGTTTTCTTCTCTCTGGTGTCACTGGAAGCTTTAGATTCAGAAACCAGTGAATTTAATTAATGAACTTCTCACTGTTACTTCTAGACCATTAACAAAGGCTTTACAGAAAAACAATTCTAACACTTATCCCTGTGTCGTCTCATTGGCTACCTCTTGTTAACTGTACACACTGATGCACATTATCACCATTAATTAAAATTTCTTTAGCCCCAAGTCATCACAGCTAGCCCTTTGGTGTGAATTCAGTTAAGCAGACAGTTAATGCACTAATAAATTTCTCTCCTGTTGGTCTATCATTCTACAGTAAAGTATGAAACTGGAGAAAATATGTCTTATATATAAGAGATACAGTAAGTCCTCACTTAACATCAGCAATAGGTTCTGCAACTTTGATAGAAATAACCTATATAACGATACCGACTTCACCGCAGGCAAATTAATATAAACAAGAGCTAATGATACTGGTGCTTTGGCTGGCCTGGCATCCTGAGTGAAGGAGGGGCCACAGGAAATGCCAAAGGCAGTGTGACAGTGTTTCCTGGGCAACCAACCTAGCACTGTGTGGGGTTACAGATTCCCTGCCTCCTCCCCTCAGAGACTTGGCAGGAGGAAGTCAGCTTGCTGAGTCTGCAGAGCCTAGCGAGATTGACGGACCAAAGGAAAAGCCCTCCTACACCCGTCCAGGTTTTGACTGAAGGAAAACCATAGGGCACAGTAGCAGGGGGAAATGCCGCTGCTGGTGTATAACCTGCCAGTCTAGCTTGGGTCAAGGACAGGATTGGCTGAGGACACTGGACCCTCCTGGAGTCCATGGGAAGTTTGGACTCGGAGATTTAAAAGGAGGGATGGGAGAAACTTGCTCTCTTCCTCTGGGATCCATGGCACAGATGTGTGGGCTGGAGCGTTTGTGGGACTGGTGGGCATCGAGGCCAGCCACCAAGATGGAGCACCCTGCACAGCTGGCCAGGGATTGGCAGTGGCTCCTTGACCCCGTAGCAGTAAGCAGTGATGGTGCGACACAGGTCACATGCACAAACTCCAGGAAGGAGCCTGAGGCCTGACAATGGCAGGGAAAGAAGCGGAGCCTCTTGGATAGTTGAGCTGCAGCCACCTGTGGTTAACAGAAGACAGTATTGTTAAATTGCAGAAGGAACTCTGGGTGCAGCCTTGCAGAAGCCTGGCAGGGAGGGGTGGGGTTGCTTCTCTGGGTGCTCTGGAGGGGATGAGCTCTGAGGCAGAAACCTGCCATTCTTCCAAATTGTGCTATTTTTGAATAAATGACCTCTTTCCTTTTTCACCAAGTCTCTGCCTCTGGAATTTGGCTTTGGGCGATCGACAGCCAAACCCCATATTCTGTTTAGTAACACTAAGTCATAAGAGAAGATGAAATCCTGCCCTTTGTGACAACATGGATGGGTCTTGAACATATTATACTGAATGAAAAAGGTCAGTCAGAAAAAGCTAAGAACCATGTGATTTCACTCACATGTGGGATATAAAACTGAAACTTGTAGACAAAGACAAGTTTCTGGAGTGGTGGTTACCAGAGGGAAGGAGCTGGCGGTGGTAAATTATAAAGCAGGAGTGTCAAACTCATTCTCACCAGTGGCCAAATCAGCCTCTCGGTTGCCTTCAGAAGGCCAAATGTCAATTTTAGGACTGTATAAATGTAACTGCTCCTTAACTAGGGGCAAGGAGCTCTACATTCGGCCTTCTGAAGGCAACTGCAAGGCTGATGTGGCCCCTAGTGAAAATGAGTTTAACACCCCCGGTGTAAAGGAAGCCAAATATGTGGCAATAGAAGATGATTTGACTTTTGGTGGTTGGCACACAATGTGTCACGTGTCACAGAAATATATGCATCATGTGTCACAGAAATGTACACTTGAAACATATATAATCCTATTAATCAATGTCACACCAATAAATTTAACAAAGTGCTAAGTTTCTAGGGCATCTCATCAAGACTATAATGAAATGATGCTAAATTAAATGATATTACTTGAGAATATGCTGTATCTATAAATTGCAAATCAATCTTCTCATTTATAAAAAAACTAAGAACAATGGGAAAGCCTGTCTTCTATTCATCCTCCCCTTGTTTGTTGAATCTTAATCTTAAACTGTATTTATTTCTTTTTCCCCTGTCCTCAATGCCCTAGTACTGACATGATCTTATATTTTCCCATTCAAAAGTCAGACTTGGGAAAAGATTCAGAAAACTTTTATTGATTCAATCAAAAAAATATATGCCTATTATGTGCCTGACACTGATGTAGTCACATAAAATAGCAAAAAATACCTGTGGCAAACAAAAATACATTCTAGAAATAAAATTAGCTACTAAATAGATGAATATATAGTATGTCATATCATGATAAGTGCAAATAGAAAACTAAAATAGAAAACTAAAGCAGGTTAAGATATATAAAAGGGGTAGCAGATTAGGAAGAGGGCTGTTATCAGATATTGTTAGCAAAAGGGTCTTTACCAATTGAGTGAACTTTGAGTGCAGCATTAAAGAAAGTAATGAAATAAGCATCATGTTTACTGGGGAAAGAACATTCCTGACTGGGGGAAAAAGCAAGTAGCAATGCCCTCAGTCAGAACATAGATGGTCAAGGAAAAGCAAGGAGACCCTCGCAGCAGGAGGGCTGTGAGTCAGTAAATGTGTGGGAGGAGAGGAAGTTAAAGGGTTAAACAGGAGGCCAGATTATGTAGCACTTCTAATTTAGTAAGGATTTAGAGTTTTATCCATATTGAGATGAAAATCCACTCTGAGTAAAGTATTACTATTATGTCACCTGAAATATAAAAAAGTACTCTTCATTAGTGTTTCTATGACTGTCATGTATAAAAGAATCAGCTTGCAATCATGTTAATGTGCAAAATCTGTTTCAGAGAGTCTGAAATTCTGCATTTCTGACAAGTTCCCCACTCATACTATATTGTTGGTCAGTAAACCAGACCTTGAGTAACAGAGCTCTACAGCACTGATTCTCAAGGGATCATCCCCAGATCATCAGCATTCACATCATCATTCAGGAACTTGATAGAAGTGCAAATTCAGTGGCCCCACTTACTGAGTTGCAAGCTCTGAGAGTGGAACCCAGCAACTATGTTGTAAAAAGACTTTCATGTGATCCTAATCTGTGATAAAGTTTGAGAACCACAACTCAATGACATAGTATGAATTATGTATTATAGTACAGAGAAGAAAGAAGAACAGGAACTATTGGGATAGGAGGAGATAACAGTAGCTTAAGCCAGGGTGTTTTAGTGGATGTGATGAGAAGGAGACAAACTGGATATGTTCTGAAGGTAGAACCAATAGGATATGTGGAGTATATGAGACTGAAAGAAATAAAGAGGATTTGTTTCAATAACTAAAAGAGTGGTTGCAATGTACTGACTAATAAAATAAAGATGGAATGGATTTGACACAGGAGAGTCAGGAATGTGGTTCGGGCTTCTTAAGCTTGAGATACACATTAGACATAGTCAAGTTCAGATGATGACTAGGTAGTAGAAGTATGATTCTAGAGGTCAGGGGAGAAGGGTAATCAAGAAACGTGAAACTAACAAAGGTATTTGAGAGTGATTGGCATTACAGCCATGGAACTAAATGAGACAGCCTAGGTCAATGCAAATAGGAAAAGGCTAAGTACTGTGAGCTGTGGAGCATTCCAACTTTAGAGGTCTGACAAATATGAATTTACCATCAAAGTAGCCTCGGAAGGTGAAACCTACCAAGTAGGAAAAGAAACCAAAGAGGTTAAATGAGGACGGCAGTGCCTAAGCTGGGAGCTGTCTTGCCTAAGCAGAAGAAAGGTGTTGACTAGAGCAGTTTCTCAGATTGTGCAGTTCAGGTAGGTGGGTTCTGAAGTAATTAGCACATTGGTCACTGCATGACTATAGACAGCACTAACCTTAGCTTTGATAATTTTTACATGTTGTAACTAAACATAAAAAAGAGGATGAGACCCATAGAGTTCTCCATTATTCATAAATCACATCATCCATTCAGAAGGACTTACTGCCCCATGCCTCCTTTCAATGTATTAATTAAGAAACTTATTGCTAGGATAGGCCAAGTCCAGTGGACTCATAGTTAATATATGCACTTTTGACAGTTCCCCACATGCACCCTTCCCACTCTGTATGTGACCTTCACCATTTCTCTTGAGTGTGCTCTCTGAGCTAGTAGACACTCAGTAAATACATTTTTTAATGTCAATTTAATGAATTAAAAGGCAAGTCCCCTAAACTCTCAGTTTCTGTCCTTAGGAATAATCTTTCATAGTATTAGTTAGCTTTGATGTCATAGTTTTATAATTTATATTTTACAATACTTCAAAGTAATAATGTGTTTTTACATATATAGTCACATTTAACCCTCAAATATCCCATGATATAGGCCAGGCAGGTAACATTATCACTATCTTATAGCTGACAAAAATAAGTTTCAAGGTCAGACATGTAGTTTATGAGATTACCAAAGCAAGACAAAAACTAAAGCTAGATTCTAGGGCCCCACAGATCCTGGGCCAGGATGGTCCATCACTTCAAATATGCTGCACACACAAATGTGAAAACCAACTGCTAGCCTGATTTCCCCCTAAAGGATCAACAGACATGTTTTTAAATATGTTCTCATTTCACAGCATTGTTTCTTCAAGTAAATGTGATGCAATTTAAATTATTTTTGAAGCTACAAACAAATTTAAGAAGTAAAATACAATTGTGTTTTTAATATATACATACATGATCATAATTAATTACATCAGCGTTGGGGAACAGTTCTAGTCAATTTATCACCTCACAAGGGTGTTGTAAAGATTAATTAGAATTAATTAAGTGAGTTATTCAGAGGCAAAAAGCATTATAAAAGTGCTCAACATTGTTATCATTTCCATTCAAGATGAGTTTTGAGTGAAAAAGCAATCCTCAGTCGGTAAAATATTCCTGAAAACAAATCACTCTACAGATATTTGCCTTTCTGATTTGTTCTTAAAGGAGACTGTAAACAGTGATCTCCTTGGTTATGCTCAAATATAGTGAGTGAAGACAAATTTGTTAAAATATAAAAGTATTTGAGACAATAGTTTTATTTGGCTGAAAGACATACTAGCATGCTATTTGTTTCATTATTCTTGTCCTCCATCTCCAAAATGCAAACATTTGATTCATATCATTATTTTCATTATTTTTCATAATATACCAAAAATGTTATTTGACTAAATCCCTTTATGCAAGAAAAAACAAAATATATATTCACCACATCAGGCAGCATTTAAAATGTTTAAGCATTTTTCTTAGCTGTTGTTTTGTTAAAATAGCTTTCATTTTAAAATGTCAAAACTTATCAAAAAACATTTAGCATGACTAGATATTTCACCTAGAGATAAGGAAAGTTGTTTTTATATAACACATTTCTTAATGCATGTTGGTAGCAGTTAAGGCATCTCTACATAAATATTTTCACATATCTTCTTTAGCTAAATTTGTTTTCAATTTTACTTGCCTTACTTATCTGTGAGAATTCATTTTAAACTTGTATATGAAGAAAATAGATCAATGTTAATGTCTGTAACATATTGACAAGAGCAAATTTTGAGGTAAGTTTTTATTACTATCAGGGCTGTAAGAGAATATTCAATAATTTCACACATAAATTTTAAAAACCTAATGCCATACATAACTGAAGTGGAAGGCATAGTGAATTTCTTTGGATGCAGTAAATTAAATTGGAATCAAGAACTTTCATGACAAAACAAGAGTTGTGTGTGTCTCTGATGTCAGAATCCTCTGTTTAGTCCATCAACTCATTAAGCTGTATGAAAAACTAATCAATAATGAGTTAATCTGTTTAGTAGATTTTGAATAAATGGTTGGTTGACTGATCTTCTTCCTATGATTGCTTCTAAAAGGCAAAGCAGAGCATTTTTGAAGAATATTAAATGTATTCTATGTTTTCCTTTTTAAAAAAATGTTGTAATAGGATATTTCTGCAAAAGACAGCACTGGTGTTTCTTTATAGACATCAGTTCTTAAATTGGGGTAATTGTCTGGCATTCCCCCCACACATGTAGGTATGTGTGTGTGCATGTGTATCTATCTACCTATCAGCTATCTATCTTTTTAAATCAATTCATTCTTCACCTTCCACAGTACCTATAATCATGGCCCGCCATTGCTTGAGTGGTTTTTCTAGGACAAAGCAAAGATTAAAAAATAAAAATCTTGTCATGTGTATTAGTTTCTGTTATTGATATTAGAAAAACATAGGAAAAGATAATATAGAGGGGCATATAAATGTCACTCTATGTGATGTAATTAATTCATGTGGAAAGGGATCGTTTCCCTTTCCATTATTATTTTTTTTTTTACCTTCCATGTATAGAGAAGCACAAGGCAACGGAGGGACTGCACACTGTTGAATCATTCAACCTAATCAAAATTGAGCTCAGCCTCTTACTGATTTTGTATCATTGAATATTAACTCCCAAAGCTTCAGTTTCTAGGTCTTTAAAATACAGTTATATAACTCTCCTACAAAGTTGATTTGAAGATTAGATAATACATGCAAAGCTCTTACTTAATGTAAGGCACTAAGTAGACACTTAGCATACAATAGCTAGTACTCTTACTATTTATCCTCTTGAAAGGGGAAATGATATCGGCTGAAGGTTCACTTAACCTGAAAGCACACTAACCCTTCTCAAACACGCCATTTATCAGTGGGCATCACTGATTACCGAACGGAATATAAATGCAGTCTGTTTCAGACAAAGTGAATAGTTGAGTAGGAACAGGAAATTACTGTAAACGAACCAAGTAAATGCTACACGGGAAATGCACTCACTAGTTCCTATAATGTCAGCCTGCTTCAAATATATCACAGGATTATTTAAGTTCTGGGTGAGTCATTATTCGACACCTCTCCTCTTGATTAGTGGAGCTATAAACCTAATGCAGCATTTGTTGGCCTGAGTCCTTGGACAAGTTTACACATCAGACACTGCCCATCTTAAATTCCTCCTGCTTCTTTGTGGGACAACTGCAGTTTCAGTATCACAGATCCCTTGTCACATGTGATATCTAAAATATTTTCTGTGTTGGTAAATTTATTTTTATTTATTAATCTATCTTTTCCAAAAATAGGATGTATGATAGCAAAGTGCAATTTGCATTTCCAAAATCTTGCTCCATGTAATGCATTTAATGAGATAATTTAGAAATTTGGATGTCTACCAGTTAAAGATAAAGTCCTCCTGAAGCTCATCCATGTCCCAGGGGCTACATACACCATAGGAACTCTAACATCTACATTTTTTTCTGGGAACTTTTTTTTTTTGGTATGAGCCAAACCTATTTCTAGTTTGTACCAGAAGAGTCAACCTGAATGAAATTCTATCCCAAACAATTGCCCCAAAGTGAACTTGTTACTTTTATCCTAGCATTTCTTTTTCTGGCTTCTCTTTGTCGGTAATAATACCCGTGCTTGATAAGTTGCTCAAACCAGACCCAGTGTGTGATTCTTTCCTCTTCACCTAATTGTCACTAAATCAGATTAATTCTGCATCCTATCCTGAATTCATTGCTTCTCATCTATATTATTTCAAGGTCCTCAAATCTACTATGACTATCTTTCAAATTGAGTACAGTACATCCTTCTCTATTGTGGCTTTGGATATGTTCTTAGAAAAGTGTTTTCCAATATAACTTTTGAGGTATAGTTCTACATGTTACTAACAGGTGTCACATGAAAGGCAAATATTGTAGTAAACTACGTTTGGAGAGGTCTTTAGTCAAAAAACAAGGTTTTCCACTGTTAGGTTAGCCATGGCATTTGACAGACTAATGTAAGATTTTAGGTAATTTTTGCCCCAAAAGTATGTGTGTAATTTGGGAATGCAGGACAATGCACACGATTAATATTCAGTAAAACATGCTTTTGAATTTTTTGAAAATTATAGCCTTACTAATTACATAGACCATACTAACATACCATGATGGCTCTGACACAGTGTTTTCATTTTTTGCCTTCTTCTCTTCATTATAACATGTTATTGGCTTCTCTATCCTTAGGATGAAAGTAAACCTCATAAAGTTTACAAAATGTTTCTCTTTTTAAAGCTCTGAAGAAATTAACTTTAAGAAGCAGATAGCTGCTCCAACAAAAATTACAGTAATCAGACTTAAATTATAGGAGCAAAAGTTAAAAAATAGTGGCATCTGAAAGAATTTATAACAATTTCCTTAAAATATAAGTATATTTAAAATATATTTTTTACAAATCTCACTTGAAAACCTAAATAGTAAATATAAAATTTAAATGTTTAAGAACCAATGTCTATTAAGGATCCACAAAAATGACAATAAATATAGTACCCAATTGATTTTAAAGTGAAAGTCAATGTAAAAAAAGAGAATTGAATCCAATTTACAAATATGCAATCTACATATTGCATGTAAGCAACTGAATTCAAGTATATTAAGTGAAATGGCCTAAAGCGTAAATCACTAAGATTTCCCCAGGTTTTCTTGTTTTCCCCTTGTGTTATTATGCAAGAATTTTTTTGTGAACACTAAAAAGGAAAGTTGAAGAAGTCTGGGATCTTATTGCAGCTCTACAAAGTCCCCGAAGTAGCCGGAAAAGGTGAAATGTAGTTTGCAGTCAGACAGATGTAGGTTTAAATATCTTTTGTGCCATTTTCCTAAATCAGCTGACCTCTTTCAGTTCAGTTTTCCTTAGTACTAAGGAGAAAACAATACTAATTTTACCAGAGCTAAGCAAGGCAATGGATGAAAAGCAACCCAGCTCAGTCATTGGAACATAACAGAGGTTCAAAAAATGTTCTTTCTCACTCTCTTTTTTAAAATCTTTGTATATGTCTACCTTCTGAATCAATCAGTTAACTAAAGAGCAGATCCATGAAGATGGCAGTGAAGGTGGGAGCTGAGCCCACTTGCTGATGCACCCAACTGGGGCGCCCAGTCAATATTCCAAAAAACAGAGTGGACAGCCAACAGAATTCCAGCTGATATGAAGTTTGGAAGCCAAAGACTGCAGAGGATGCTTAAAAACATGTGGTAAGGAGGTTTTGTAGGTGGATGGGAGGTCCCGGGCCTTGAGGCCATGACCGCCAGGAAAGCAACAGAGGAGAGCATTAGAGGAGAGCCTGGTCAGCGATAGCAACCTAGGGGATCCCTCCTCTCCCAGAGCTAGGAAGTCCCAGGCTGTCACCAGGAGCAGCGCACACATGGGCTAGGGTGGCAGTCACCAGCTAGGACAGTACCAGAAAAATTGTGGAGCTGGGTGACACCTGGAGCTAGGAGAAGAGATGGGTCATGACTGGCCATGACCCAGATAAACTCTGAACTGGTCAAAGAGTTGGACAGTGTGGAAACCCAGGCACTTGTTAGCAGTGGCAGACAGCATCCAAAGGCACTTTTCTCAACAGTGAAACTTAGCCACTGTGCAGGGACCTCCCGCACAATGGCCTAGGCTAGCAAAGAAAGAGAAGCGTAGGTGGGATTTGCTCCCATTCAGGGTTCCTCACAGATTGATCAAAGTGGGGCAGCAGGGGCTCAGAGAAGCAGGAGAACTTACTTTTTTCAATAGCGGAACTGAGCCTCCACTGCCCCATGCAGGGACCTTGCATCTCGCACAGAGCCAGGCCAACAAAGAGGGAGAAGGGTGGGCATGATTTGTTCCCACTCAGTGCACCTCATGGACTGATCAAAGTGGTGCAAAATGAGGTGGAGTATGGTGCTGGCCTGGCGCAAATGTGCAGAATAGACAATGCATGCCGCACAGTGCTCTGAGGATGTGGGATGGAAACTGGGCACCTGTGATTATTGTAGCCCAGACGGAGCCACCATCCTTGCAGAACCACAGGAAAAGGAAGAAGCAGACCCCAGCCTCACTTTGCCTCCAGCATACAGGCAGACCTGCAAAACCAGTCTGGCAGATTTAAAATCAGCAGGAGGCTTTTTCCTCCCCCAAGAGTAAGACCATAAGACCTGGAGTTGTGAGAAAACTGGAGACAGATCCAGAAAGAAGTCAGAAAGCAAAACACCAAGAGCTGAGACATTTCACCTTCCTTTCCTTCAGAACTTGCATGTTTTTTTATTTCTCTTCTTTCAGTTTATTTAGTTTATTTTGTTTTGTTTGCTTGTTTTTATTGTTTGATTTGTTTTTTATTGTCCCTTTCATATTGCATTTTAATTTTTCTTCTTTCACTTCACTTGTATTCCAAATAAACATTACTCTTGGTCTTTTACTTTTTATTCTTTTTTTTAATTTAGATTTTATATTTTGGATAATGCTATTGTTATTCCAAATCCCATACAGCACCCTTCTCTGTGTTAATCAATTTCACCATCTTCCTGGGCTTTGTTATTATTATTATAGTTAACTTTATTTTTTTTGTCAAACTACACCAAGTTTCTATCCAGTACTCTCATTATTTCTCCTACATCTAACTTGGCATAACTACATTTCTTTCTTAATTAAGCTCAAATTCTTTTTCCCCTCTAACAAGACTCTTATCTCTTTTTCACCTTTTATAAACAGTGGCTACTTGGATGAAATATCAGTTTTTGCTGTACTTCCTTGGAAGAACTCCTGTTTGTTCACTCCTTGTTTGTAATTTAAATCCCGTGGGATACTCCCGTGCTGTCTTACTCCGTGTTGTCTTTGCCCTGAGCCTGATCAGTTGAGTGAGGAATTTTATTTCATTATTTTCTCTCTCCCCATTCCTTTTTTTCCTCCTTTTCCCCCTTCTCTCAACCTGGGCTTTACTCCTTACTCTTATTAGTTTGCTTCCCCCATCCAATCAAAATCATTTTCTTGACTGTAGACATCTCATATACATTTTTAGCTTTTCTACAATGTTCTTATTCCCATTCCATCTTTATTAAACTTTATTGAATTGTTGTTGCTATCAACCATGCTATGTTTTTATGCTATTTTGCTCCCATTGGTCAAGTACCTTTTCAATTTTACCTCAAACCTCATAGTATATACTCTTCCCTTTGCTTACCCTATTGTTCCCATTCACCCATTTGTGTTTTACTTAGTTGTAAATTTTGTTCTCTCTCTTTCTTCACTTCAGTTTTATCCCAACTCTTATCAATTCTCCTCCTCCTTACCATACAGCAACATATCCCCCCTTTTCAGTCATCTCATATTCCCTTTGTCATTTCATATACTATCCACAATCCTTTTTCACATTTATTATTCTTAGTTCTATTGAGATTGAGACTGCTGATGTCACAGATGGATTCTTTTTGCTAGTGTAGGTTTGGTGATCTGCTATAATACTTCTTTGTTAACCAACACCTGCACAATAGCATAGAGGAGAAGGTGGGAGTTGTGACTACCACTAAACCCACTATAGGGGAGATCCCACCAACAAAAAGTCACTAAAATGTAAAGCCAAGTACAACAAGAGAGCCCAAACAAACAGAATACAGGGCAACCCTAGGACATCCAGACTGCACCACTGAGTCCCACAAAACTTCTACCTCAAGTATTCACTGTATGAGGACAATTGGCAAAGCAGAGCATTTGTAATTTCAGAAACAAACAAAAAAAGACAAAGAAGGACCCACAACCAAAAGGAATGGAAGACTCCACACTAAAAGAGCTAGATGAAATGGGGCAAGCAAACTATCAGATATAGAAGTCAAAAGAATGGTTGTAAGGATGCTCAAGGAACTCACTGACAACTACAAGGAACTGAGTGGTAACTAGAACAGTATGAAAAAGGAAATAGAAATGATAAACAACAACCAGGAAGAAATTAAGAATACAATATCTGAAATTAAAAAGTGCACTAGAAATACTACAAGCAGGCTGTATGAAGCAGAGGACTGAAATTGTGAGCTGGGTACAAGCTAGAAAGAAATACTCAACAAGAGCAGTAGCACGAAAAACTACCTTAAAAAGTATGAAGATAGCTTAAGGGAACTGTAAGACAACATGAAATGCAACAACATTCAAATAGTAGAAATATCAGAAGGTGAAGAACAGGAGCAAGGGATAGAAACCCTGCTGGAAAAAAAAAATGACAGAAAACTTCCCTAACCTGGAGAGAAGAAAAGCCACACAAGTTCAGGAAGCACAGAAGGTCTCAATTAATATGAACCCAAAAAGGCCCATTCCAAGACACATCATAATTAAATTGCCAAAGTTTAAAAACAAAAAGAGAATTTTATAGGCAGCAAGGGAGAAACAGGAAGTAACACAAGAGAGCTCTGATAAGGCTAGCAGCTGATTTCTCAACAGAAACACTACAATCCAGAGAAGAATGGCAAGAAATATTCCAAGTAATGAAAAGCAAAAGCCTGCAACCAATACTATACTCTATCCAGCAAGGCTCTCAGTTAAAATGGAAGGTGAAATAAAGAGTTTCCTAGACAAAAGAAGGCTGAAAGAATACACCACCAAACCAGCACTGTGAGATATGCTGAAAAGACTGCTTTAAGAAAAGGAAGAAAGAGAGAGAGAAAGAGACCAACACAGGTACAAAGAGGAAAAATAAATAAATACCTATCAATAATAACCTTAAGTGTAAATAGATTAAATGCTTTATTCAAATGACATGAAGTATCTGTGGATGGATAAGAAAGTACGACCCACACATATGCTATCTACAAGAGACCCACCTCAGAACAAAGGACCTACACAGACTGAAAGTGAAGGGTTATAAAAAGTATTCCAAGAAAATGAACAGGAAAAATAAGCTAGGGTACTAATACTTAATCAGACAAAATAGACTTCAAAACAAAAGCCATAAAAGCAGACAAAGAAAGACACTTCATAATACTCAAGGGAAGAATCCATCAAGAAGACATAAATATTATAAACATATATGCACCCAACATAGGAACACCTAAATATATAAGAAAATTCTTGGAGGAATTGAAGAAAGATAGAGAGAGCAATACATTTATATTAGGGGATTTTAGCACCCCACTGACAACAATGGATATATCTTCTAAACAAAATATCAGCAAGGATATTGCAGCATTAAACACACCCTAGATCAAATGGACTTAACTGACTCTCTCTCTTTCTCTCTCTCTCCATATATATATATATATATATGTATATATATATATATATATATAAACTGTTGTGGTTATATATGTAACATATATACATAACAATGTTATATATAACACATATATAACATATATATTACTGTTGTAGATATGTGTGTTCTACATATATATAAAACATTTCATCCCAAAGAAACAAAATATACATTCTTTTTAAATGCATATGGAACATTTTCAAAGACAGACCACATGATAGGACAAAAAACAAACCTCAACAAATTCAAGAAAATTTAAATCATATCAAGCATTTTATAAGACCACATGGGCTTGAAAATAGAACTCAGCCTTAAGGAAAAAAAAAACTCAAAATACTGAAACTCATGGAGATTGAATAGCATGCTATTAAACAATGAATGGTTTAAGAATGAAATCAAGGAAGAAATAAAAAATTTCTGGAAACAAGTGAAAATGAAAACAAACAGTCCAAAATCTACTGGACACAACAAAGGCAATCCTGAGAAGGAAGTTCATAGTGACACAGGCCTACCTAAAAAACATAGAAACATTTCAAATAAACAACCCAACCTTAATCTACAGAAACTGGAGGAACAACAACAAACAAAGTCCAACGTGAGTACAAAGAAGGAAATAACCAAGATCAGAGCAGAATTAAATGACATAGAGACTAAAGGAACAATTCTAAGGATCAATAAATCCAGGAGCTGGTTCTTTCAAAAGATAAACAAAATTAACAAGCCTTTAACCACACTCAGCAAGAAAAAAGAGAGAGGACCCAAATAAGCACAATCAGAAATGAAAGAGGAGAGATTACAACTGACACCACAGAAATACAAAGGATTGTAAGAAATTACTATGAAGAACTGTATGCCAAGAAATTTGAGAACTTAGGTGAAATGGACAAATTTCTAGAAAAATTAATCTTCCATACTGAGTAAAGAAGAAGCTGAAAGCCTGAAGAGACAGATAAAAATTGATGAATTGAAGGAGTAAGCAAAAACTCCGAGCACAAAAAAGCCCTGGACCAGATGGTTTCACAGGAGATTTTTACAAATTAATTAAAGAAGAGTTAACCCCTATCCTTCACAGACTACTGCAAAAAATCAAAGAAGAGGGAAGACTCCTAAATACTTTTTATGAGGCTAGCATCATCCTAATCCCAAACTCAGATAAAGACACAACAAAGAAAGGAAACTACATGTCAATATTGCTGATGAACATGGACTTTAATTTCCTCAACAAAATA